>JAANSM010003579.1:0-12624 GCA_036850725.1 Orchesella villosa | reverse complement strand
CTGCTTCTCAACTTTCCCCTTTCCGCTATCCTATTTTCCATACATATTACTAGGAGTACACGCACTGAGCCAGCCGGGAGTTGTTCATTCATCAGCGAGGCAAAGCTTCTTATAGAATTTTTTATGGCTTCGGGAGTACGCACAGGAAGTACCGCTTATTGATGCTTCTAAAGCCAAATATACATGCTTTTCCATACACATTCGTAGTTCAGAAAACCGGAAAACAAAGTTGAGTGGTTTACCATCACTTTCTCTATCGCTTTCTCTACATCACAGATGAGTAAAATACATTGAAGGATGGATATGCTATCGTATCGTCAGTCGTATGCAGCATTCTGACTGACTGATTGTATGGCTGCTGAAAGGTAGATGGTTGTGGTACACATTCCAAATAAGAGACTGAAAAAGAAGGATGTCGATTTTCAGGCAAGAATCTTTTCTATGAAAAAAACGACATGATTTCCAAGTGGAAAAAAATCCGCTTCCGTAACTTGAAGCCATAACATGTACACAAGGTAATGCACACTTTATTATGTGTACCTTTGTGTGCATGTACCTACATCTACTTGAGGTTCGTAAGGAAAAGTAGCAAAGAAAACATGGTAGACGGACGTTTACTTTTCCCTTCGTCTTCTCAACTGTTGGACCGTTCTGTAGCACAGTAGTTCTCAGCTTATACTCATTTTCTTCAATCTCCGGAAGCTTTCTCAAGACTCAACTTTCACAACCAGTCGGATCTCTCCCTCTCCCTCGCTCTCTCATTTATTGCTAGTCACTCAAGAAAAGTCAAAGAATCAAATGGAAAAGCAAAGTAAAGAATAGGACGTAGGACGGGAAGACGAAAGTAGTTCTTAGCCTCCTTCGTCCAATTTCTGGTGATTTGATGGTCCGTGGAATGCATGAAGTGAAAGCAACATATTCTGCAAAACGTAGACGAAACCTGGACATAAACCTATATGTTGTATGTGTATTTGTCAGACAGATACATACGTGCCGCTTTAACCGCGTGCAAGTCAATTGAAAAAGAAAGTTTCACCAGAAAAAATAAAGTTGTGTGTAATGCTGAGAGTGCTAATATATAGAAAAAATGCCTCATGGCATGAACTTTCACTTTCTTCTTCACAACTTTCACCTTATCAGAAATTAGATCAGCTGAAATCATTCACTTGGAACGGGCAAAATGTTATACTAAAGAAAAGGCTGTGGTAGATTGAATGCTGTGTGGTTGGAATAGGTACATATAAGGAAGCAGCTGTTAAGTGCCATATAAAAATGTACAAAACATTTCCCTATGCACATATGTATCAACTTTCTCTTTTACAACTTTTTTATGCTCCCTTCATCAACCAAGTTTTGCTCACCAATGCCATGCTCAATCTCCTGCCGGGCCTGACGGATGTCTTTCATTATGAAAGAACCAACCTATACAATCTACATAACAGTCATACCACGCAAGGCGTGCTACTGTGTACTCCTATGGTTAAATTGAAACTTTCTCCTTTTGATACTTGTTCAATCAAAACAGCAGGTTAGCTAATAACTTAATCTTGCATGCCAAGAAAAAAGCTTGCTGTTTATCTCACAAGCTTTTCTCTCCTAAAAATTTGATGGGAAAGTTGAAAGTTCATTAAGGAGCACGATGTACAAGCAGTTCTTCATCTTGTCCTTTCAGTTTTTCTCCCTCATTGAGTTTCGTAATAGGAGAAGCAGAGAGCAGCATGGAACATATTTGCTTTTTGGAGAGGAGCCGATTCATTAAGGCGAGCTTTTTTGAATGCAAAAGTGGAAATGGGAACGAGACTCCAACTTTTCAGCGCACTGATGTAAGGGTTAATCATGATTTATTAAGTTTTTTGCCATGCTTTTCTTTCATAATTGTAAATTAGCATGGTTGATGTTGATGGTGGCAGAGCAGAATAGTCTTTCTTTAATCTTATTGCTCTTATTGAATAAAACGCTAAGACATATTATGCGTACGCTTGCGCTCATTAACATATTACCATATTACTTAGCCTTTCATACGAAATCACTCTAACGCCATATTATTCCTTTCAGCTTATTGACCTAAATCCCAGATGTGGAGTCAATTAACCAAATGCGAAAGTTTTTTTTATTTTACTTTTCTCTCGAAAATGAAACTTTCTCCTTTTTCATTCCGACATTTTCCCTCTCTGCATTTCTCACAAGCGAAGCAAAATATAGGAAGATGGTGTAGACATCGGAATAAAACCACAAAACAGCAAACAACTTTGGCTTACTCCTTCGCGAAGGACAGACGGGAAGGAAAACATTTCCTAAGGATGTGATGTGGATATATTGCATATCCATCCAATCCTGCCACCGGTTTTTGTTGAGTCGATAACCTCAGACCGTTCATCCCTAGCATATCACAACCTTGTGCTCTGTTTGTATAAATGCGTATATACGTATACATACTGCGTTAGTTTTACAGCTAATCTTGGAATTAATACTACCCTCTCAGAATGGAAAATGAGTATATGTATTCCGTATAGATTCATACGGGAGGAAGGCGAAAGAAAAAAGAAGCATGTCAATTTTTATGAGAAAACTTTTCCCGTTCCCGTCTACCCGATGAGTTTTCATTCTGTAAAAGTTTTGGCGTATTTGTTAAAGTAAAGTAGTACAACGTAGAGAAAATGCTTCACTCCAAAAAAAATCTGGTCAGTCTTCTTTTGAAAACATGCCGGCATGGCAGTGTCGACTACAATGTTATGTATCTGTCTAGCACGTCTCCCTACTTACGAGATGACTCCTTTTCTTCTGGTGCTCGTTGGCACATTGCCAAGCACAAATTTTTATCTGCTTTCACACAAACCAAAAGGAGAAAATCACTCTGAATGGCTTTTCCCTTTCCATTTTTCCTTTTCACCGTTTTTGTGCTAATAGGCAAGTGAAATTGGAGTGAATCGTCTATATATTCTATCCATTCATTCACCAGCTGTATATTCTATCATGTAATGTCATGTTCAACATAATGGTGATCAAGAAGATGATAATAGGTGAAACGTATCGACATTTTATAATATATATATACTCATGTATGTACTTTTGTTCCACTTACTTTTAAAGAAAGGACCTCTCGCCGGCTCGTCTCCACTCATTTTCTCAAATGGACTTTGCTCATTTATGTGACTCTTACTGCTGTAGCTGCCAGTTCTTTTATTATTGAGACGTCCACCAGATGAAAAAGAGGATGACGACGATGGTTGTGCGGAAGAAGCGTTTCTGCTTTGATAAGGGGCGCTGATGTCATCATTACCACGACCACCACCAGCTTGACTCTGTCCCTTCTGGAGAATGTTAAAAATGGCAGTATTCGACTGTGAGAATTGTATCGATTTGTCCTCGTCCTCAATGGACAAGATCACAGATCCGTTTCTAGTCACACTACGACCACCACCACCACCATTATCGTCATCATCATTATTATTAGCAATGTTCCGCGTCATTCTTTTATCTGAATGGCTTGTGTGGAAGGGGTCAAAAGCTGAAGTGGAGGAGTGAGCCCGACTACTTCCCCCATTTGATTTAATCACTGAGTTTCCTTGTCCACCATCACTATCTCCTGCAATGTCAGTCTCACTCAACTTTCCACCTTTTGCTCCCACCCCTCCTCTTTCCACTTCCAGACAATTAACCGGGTGACAACTGGAGAGACACAGAAGGATGCACAACAAGAGGATGAGGTTTAACACGCTAAACACATTGCTGCTTCCTTTCCATCCGCCACCACTTCGACTCCTCCTGGAGAATTCCAGACTCATTTTCCAAATGAATCCTACTAGTTGACTACTTAACTTGTTTATATCACAAATAATGTAATCATTACACTTATTAAATGGTATTGGTATTGGACTGATCGTATTACGATTTAGATTGTTCCTACTTACACTACCACCCTCAATATTGTTATTAATAGTTCTCGAAAACATGTGTCTTGTTTCACTTTGACGGCAGTCACCATTGTTTCTATTTTCTTTCATACGATTCGACACAACCTTGTTCTTCTGCTGAAACGAACAAGTTATTATTGCTTTCCGGTCAGCTGTCCCCTTCTCGTGGAACTGTTCCAGGAACAGTTGCTCCTCTCCGTGGCAATTGTGTTGTTGTCTAAAGTCTTTATTATAATTGACACATTCTAGCGTGGTTCCGCTCTTGTCAGATGAGAACAAGGGTACACGCGTCACATGTTCGTTCTCCCTGTCATCATCAAAACCGTTGTGAGCATGATGATGCCGATGACGATGATGATGACAACTATCTTCATAATATTGAACACTTTCTTCCCCTTCCTCTCTAATGCAACACTCCTGATGGCGATGATGATGATGCCCCTTGTCTTGTTTGCCGGTGGAGGAGGAGCATTCCTCAACGTCGATCCTCAATTTTGTCGAACGTAGCGGTGGTGTTGGTGCTAATGGATTTTCTCCTGAATTCCTTCCTATTATTTTCACTCCGCTTTATCCCCACCGTTATTGGCCTACTCCTGCTCTTTCTCGTGAAAATCAAAGTGGGCACAGACATAATCACTTTTTTTGTTCCTTTTTCCTTCCTCTTTATATTATTTCCTATTCTTTTATATTTTCCAGGCAGAAGACAAAATAAAATAGTTTGCTCTTGCCGGATTTTCCCCTTTTTTTGTTGTATCGCTTACTCAGACATTGCGCTCCTGCTGTTCATTTCCATTCTTTTTTTCAGCTCAGCCTCTCTCTCACAATGTAGAAGACCCTGTGGAGTCCATCATTCATCAACTTCATCATGCTGAGCACTTTTTTTCGTCTTTTCTGCCTCGAGGAAAACTTCTTTTTTTAGGTGCTTTCTTTTTCTTTCTATCTTCCCCTCCAACAATCCATGGTCAGCAGCGTTGTTGGCACAAACAGCACCTCCTTTTATGTAGATGGAAACAACAGAGGAAGAAAGCCAGTGGTGGCTAGTTTTTTACTTGGACTACTCGCGCATTCATTTCATTCACAAGAGGAGTCGACTTGAGTAGAGTAATCGTGTTTTTAGTGGAGGAGCCTCATCTTTTTCTCGACTTTTTTACACACTTTTTTTATACGTTCTTCTTAGTCACTCGCATTCTATTCAATTTAACAAAGTAGATACTAAAAAAACACTCACCCACACAACTTTTATGCACGCTTATTATTGCTTGGTTTCATTTACTCTCGTAGAAAAAAGAGGGGGTTTTGGAGACTGGAGGAAGGAAAATAGTTTCTTTTTAAAAGAGTTTTGCCTCCAGCAATAGCAGCAAAAGCAAGTCAATTTGTTGGATCTTCATTCATTTTCCTTTCTCGAAAATGAGCTCAACCAACATACAATCAGTCCACATTTTTCTTTCTCTTCGGAGTTTTTTTTCACGGTGAAAATAAGAGAAAAACTTTCCTTTTCTTGAGTAAACCGTACATTCTTTGGAGGAGAAAATCTGGCTCCTTCTTTTTATTGTCTGTCTTTTGCTTATAAAAGTAATGGTGGGAGTAGTGGCTTCAAGAACTTATATAGTCAATTGTCCATCTTTCTTTCCCGCATCTTAGACTTGAATC
Source organism: Orchesella villosa (assembly GCA_036850725.1). Taxonomy (NCBI): domain Eukaryota; kingdom Metazoa; phylum Arthropoda; class Collembola; order Entomobryomorpha; family Orchesellidae; genus Orchesella; species Orchesella villosa. Next base: position 7,060 of record JAANSM010003579.1, on the reverse strand, counting down.
TTCTACGACTTCAAACGCCACAAATGTTCAAGCATTATGAGGTTGGATAAAGGTGAAGAAGAGTTGATAAGGAAGAAGTTTGGAGCTTTGAAAGGAGACGCCAAAGTGAAAAAGTTTTCTTGAAGAAAGAAGGTACACTGACCAGTTAATATTGCGTTGTTGGATGGTAAAGAAAGTCTTTTTGTAGTTGATTGTGGATTGGGGAGTAGGGAAGTCGTAAAGTAATTGCTTTCTTCAAGACTTCAAGGTATTACAGTGTGGATATACTTTTAATGCAAAAATGCATTAGGATGATTGCACGAGTGGTCGCCGTAAGTGGAATTGATGGAGATCAGGCAAGGGATGGTGAATGGAATGGAGGAGCGTGTAGATGGAGATGTAAATTAGGGAGGGTTTTATTCCCGTTTAATATTCCAATTTGATTAATTTCTCTGGAGTGTAATAATGATTTCTTTTCGATTTCAGTAAGTGGTCAGTGTGTAGCTGCCTCTTGAGGATGGAGTGGGGAAAGTAAACACATCTGTAAATAAATCACAAGATAAAATACATTGGTTAGATTCAATAATGGTCATAAAATGATGAAATATTGATGCAATGACAATGACAGGCAATAATCCTTCAAATAGTGAAAATTTATCGATGAATGATGTTGATACATGAGGGTATAACATGGATTGTTTATAGACAATGGTTAACGTCAGAGTCGACATTCCCATTCCTCTAATGAACTTTCAAATATAATTTATTGGTTGTTTTTACAATGGTTCAAAAACATTCAAGTAAAAATCAGTATAAGTCACCAAGCATAGTAGTCTTCTTATCTCACATTTCGGGGTTGATGATGAACAAGAATAACTTTGAGAAAGAGTTACCACTTTTTATTCTCTGTTCTTCTCTCTACTTCTCACTTTCTTTGAGAAGCTCATAAAGAAAAGAATACTTGAATGATCATCATGTGTCGTGGTAATGCCAAGAGACTACAAAAACCCGAAATATATAATATTGGGTAGTGTCGTAGTCTTCTTGAGAGAAAAGTAATTTTCAAGAAGTGACTGACTGAGTGAATGAATGAGTGAGAATACGAACTAAAAGATAATAAGACAAACTGTATAAGTTGCTTTGCATGACGAATGACCTTACAACATTCATAAAAGGGAAAACTCAACCGAGTTAAAGTAAATGAATGATGGAGTGGAGTTGAATTTACTTTTCTTCCCAAAAAGAAATGAAGGGAGGAGGTTGAGTTGAGGCGTCGCACTGGATATAGATAATTTCTCTCCTTCTAGATCTGAAAAACTTTTTGGTCTTCTTCACTCTTCTTCTACATGACTACATTACATTAACTTCATGTAAAAAGGGGACTACTACAGAGCGAAGGAAAAAAGTAAATAAAATGAAAATTTGGTCCCTTGTCTTGATGAGAGGGAGAAAGTTGTAATAAGTTTTTCCAGCTAGTTTTTTTCTCTTACCTCTTCTACTTAATGCTGATGATAGAAAGGAAGGGAATGAGTTTGGACTGGTGCCGTAATAGTAATGCCCTTTCTCAATCCTTCTTCATTTTCTTTAGAGATAAAACGGAATAACAATATTATGATCCTTGAACCGAACTTCTTTAGGTGCTTAAGCGTGAAGTGGAATGAACTCTGCTCATCATCACAGCTAGGCTCGAAAGGAGGAATATTTATCAATGCTAAACAGAGAATAATGAACACCGGGAATGGGAAAAGAAGTCAGCGAAGTTGGAAACGAAATAGATTTCCCCTGTATTAGTTTTGGCTGAGGACACTTCAACTTTCTCTGAGAATAAATAGAGTAAAATGGAATGCACATAAGGAGGAGAAGAGTCGAGGAGAGAAGGGCCATTTAAATACCACTGTTTATTCTCATCCCATCCCTTGTAGCGTGTCATATACACACACGTGCTTACTCACAGTCAGCAAGAAAGTTAAATAATCATTTGCCATTTTTCATGCTTTTCCATTTCGCTCCAACTTTACCGATTTTGTTTTAAATTAAAATTGATCAAACATTCGCTAGCAAACTGGAAGATTACTCTGTGCAACTTCAGAAAGATAATTTAGTAATAGTTGGAAACGAAATAGATTTCCCCTGTATTAGTTTTGGCTGAGGACACTTCAACTTTCTCTGAGAATAAATAGAGTAAAATGGAATGCACATAAGGAGGAGACGAGTCGAGGAGAGAAGGGCCATTTAAATACCACTGTTTATTCTCATCCCATCCCTTGTAGAGTGTCATATACACACACACGTGCTTACTCACAGTCAGCAAGAAAGTTAAATAATCATTTGCCATTTTTCATGCTTTTCCATTTCGTTCCAACTTTACCGATTTTGTTTTAAATTAAAATTGATCAAACATTCGCTAGCAAACTGGAAGATTACTCTGTGCAACTTCAGAAAGATAATTTAGTAATAGAAATAGAATTTCCAGATGGAATACATCACAGAACCATGTGCTTAAATTGTTTATAAAATGAAAGTTTTAGACAATCTATTTAACATTTTCGAGAATTGTTTCAATGAATGATAAAGACATGGGTCATATGCGAAATTGTTTTTCTACACAACAAAAACACTCATCTCCATTTGCTCCGTTCGAGTCAGTAGAGAGAGTTGAGAAAATTAGTTTTCTTCTGCATCGGATCATTTTACAGAGAGATTATAGTTTGTGTCAACGTGAAGTGTCACTTTATCCTCTCACAAATTTTGTGCTGGTTTCGCTCTAACGGTCTTTTGGGTTGGGTTGCTGGTGCAAATAATTTTGCAAAGTAAAACTCGATTTGCAAGACATATAGCATCATCATCATTACGAAATTTTGATGAAGTGATGGGTGAGTCGAGTGTGAGCAGAGTAGTGTACGAATATAAGCTTCCTAAAGTTTTCAAAACTTTCTAGAAATTCAGGTCAAATCAAGAGTTGGGAGACTATGCGCAGATTAAATGAAGAATGCAAACACCCCAACTTTACCATCTGTTTCTAATTCAATTTGTTTTTGAAGAGTTGTTCTAGCTTCAAGTTACACTTTTCCTATTCCCATATACACATATATTGTAACGCGTCTTCTCTATAAGGATTAGTTTCCGGTAATATATATATGTAGTATAAGTATAACAGAAAACTAGTATGTACTACATTTAATCTGTTAAGCTGTCATCTTGACTAGATATACATTTTTATCAACATTTTGTCTGCGAACACACAAAAAATGTGAAGTAAAAGTGAAAAAATGAAAAGAAAGACAAGAGCAGGAACATGAAAATGTTGTTTCTCTTTTCTCTCAAGAGACAACATGAAAATGTATTTGTCGAGCTGAGAGAAAATCCTGTAATATGTACATTCTCCACTCCAGCTCTTTTTCATTGTGCATTACAACCAAAACCAAGTTCCCTGTTACATTTCCCCCAACACTGCTTACATACGGATGGTTGAGAAAACCCTTCAATATTATTCTACATGATGAAATAATACAACAAAAATGCATTCCTAAACACAATATTGTACACGAGTCTCTGTCTACATCTTCCGCAAAAGCAGTTGGGAGACCAGCACGCATTACGTCGACATACAAAATAATAAAAAGCTTACAAAATCCAAGCCGGAGGGAGACTTTTCTTTCGTCTCTTTCTCTTTCCGTTCTCCAACTGAACAAACTAACGCAGAATACTATCATCATATATCATATATAGTTATCATCATCATGAGTTGGTACAGGCTTGAAGAGCAAGCTGAAAATGTGCACAAACTTTTCCCATTTCTGTACAACCCATCCATCCTTTCATCTAACATCAACATTATCATCTTTGAGCTCATGCAAGCCCAAATGCAGCCTACTGCTAACAAAAAAGCAGACAAAACAAAAGTAATATTAAAGCCACTCGTTGTGAGAGTCCGCTACACTTTACCTAATAATATATTTGTGCTCGACGTACATACCTTGAAGGGATAGACAAGACAAGAGGGAAAGACTATGAAAACATAAAAGGAAGGAGAAAGCATTTATTTAGAACAATAAAACTCTCACAATGGAACAATTCATATTATTTTGCATGCTCTCTCCGGCTCAATTGTGTTGCTTTTTATTATGATTTTCTTTATTAATAATCAGCCATTGCAGAGCCCTATATTATAACAATAAATAATAGCAGAAGACAAGCAGTTGTAAATACGATCCTTAATTTGACGATGATGATGGGAGAAAAAGAGGAATGAAGAAATGCTTGGAGATTGGGAAACTAAACGGGGAAATTTTGACTCTACGATGAGAATCTTTTTTGTTAAAAAGAAAAGAAACTCTGTTGTCAACTGTTCTACTATGAATTCTACATTTGTAACTCGTGAGTCATTTTCTTATGAAGCGGCTCGGAGGCTCCTTTCTTTGTCAAACCCCTTCAACATTAAAAAAAGGAATTTTACCACGTAACATTCGTCCTAGTTTCTCAGCCTTTCTCTAGAACATTTGAGAACGTCGAACTGGGAAAAGATTTATAGTTATGAGCGTCGGTCACTGTTAGCATCACAGATCATAGGGTTTTTGTTGACTATGGTTCGCTCAGTTCGCTACGAAAAAATTTATAAAGCAACAACAATAATTTGAACTAACATTTGATGTTTCGTCATCAAACACTATATATGATAGAAAAGAGATTTATACTTTACTTTTGATTTATTTCCATCTTTTGAAGTTTTGAAAATATGACGTATTTATCAGTCTTCTGCTCCTATCGAATATAAACATTAGTAGCCGTGTTTATCTTACTACTCAGTTTTGCTTCAATACATAGTGTTGTATTGTTCTTTTAAAGAAGCTACACTAGTTTAAAGGCTCTTCAAACACTAAACTGGTTTTATCAGTTTTATGCCTACGTCTGCAAGAAGCTGACTAAAAGCAGTGGCATATAGCTGTGGCTCTGAAGACGAAGAATATGCTTTGTCGACAAATGTTTCCAAGAAAAGATGTTATCGTTTTATCTCTATTCTCTATCAACATAAAAAAACTCGTGCCAACTTTGCTGAAAAACAAAGTGAAAACAAACAACCTTTGGTAGAATATCGTATTTTTTTACTATAAATGAACAAAATATTTAATATTGTGACATTGTGAGTGAGCTTTTAAAACATTATGAGAGTATTGGTTTGGTAAACAAAGCTAACGCTGCTGATATAGAGGAAACAAGAACATATCGTGCTAGGTAAAAGCAGGTAATGCAATAAGGCACCTATATACAGCTTTCACCGTTACTTTACAGCATAACATCGAATGAATTTATATTATATACGCTGTTCAGTAGAGTCAGATATTGTTACATTTCAATTTTGCTATACCTATGCTATGCTCTACTGCTCTTCCTCTCATTATCTATATATACTTGACAGGTTGTTCTTTGTATGTAATATAAAACACAAATACTGTACCTGGAATATGAAAACACCAACAAGGTTCTTTTTGCAAAAGATAAAAAGCGAGAGTGCTTCATATAAGTATGTAACATGTATACCAGTCATGCATGAGTTTGTTTCTTCTTTTCCATGATTTCCTGTCATGTCATGCGTGTGGATTTTGCAAAATGAAAAGAACTACTGGTGTTCTCAAAGAATCGTGTGAAGTCTGAAGTATAAGCTGAAGTAAGGTAAGGTACGTATACATGTAATATACAGGAGATAGATATAATTTCCTAACTATATAATCCTCTGGAATACCGTACCATATACAGTTTTGTAACTTTACTCCTTTGACGTTTTATTTCGCACCCTATCCGTCAATCATTTTCAATTTATGATGTATCTTTTGTAAACGAGGNCACCCTATCCGTCAATCATTTTCAATTTATGATGTATCTTTTGTAAACGAGGTAATGTTTGCATGCTCATCATTATCAAATCATTCCTGACACGAAATATGTTCCCATCTTCATCATCATGGTACTGGTTTCTGGTTCAACGAGAAAATCTGTCGTTCGTTTTTACTGCATAAATATTTTACACTTTCCTCACGCAATACAACACACATGACAGATAATTATATAGTTGTCGACAAACAAAGTTTCATTGCACTATATTTGTTTTTGTAAATTAGCTAAAACGGTGTAGTAATTTTCGAGATTTCGGTAGCACATCAAAAGTGGAAAATTATACATGACGATCACATGATCAAGAACAGCAACACTCACGTAACATTTCTAACAAACGGTGTATATCACTGGCTCTATGCGGATGTATTATGATTATATTGATCATCACCATCTTTCTCAATACCCTCAAGGGATGAGTAAAAAATACATTTTTGGACTGAAGTTGCAAAAAGAATCTTGGCTTGATTGAGTCCTTCTTTTTCCTCGTAAACCAAATAAAAACGACAAAACAGGAAAGAGTGAGTGAGAGACTGCCGGTTTAAATATAAAACATGGCAAAAGAAGTGCTGACGATGACAGTTCCCCTAAAATATATCTCCTTCTTGGGAGATCAATTGAATGAGAGCAAAACGTACAGTACAGACACACACACGTAACAGCAAAGCCGTCCATCTTTACGACTATCACTCCATTACTTTCATACCTCCAACATGTATCAATGAAGTGAAAAGAAGGAATAAAGGATGACGAGAGCAAAATTGCGGAGTAAAAAAAGTGTACCCGAACACTTTCTCTCTTGATATTGGTCTTTGATAAAAAAAGAAATTGGACGAAGAAGTTGCAAGCTTTTACCCACCTTTTTTTTAGACACATATACATCTGCTTTAAGTAAGTCTCTTTTGAAAAAGGGGCAGAAAATAGCTTTCCGTGTCCAACTTCTCAGATGACAGCGTGCCAACTTTTTTTTCTTCACCAAAGTATTCACTAGTTCTCTTCTTCTTCTTCTTCTTCTCCGTAAACTAAGCTTATTTTCTATTTCAAGGAAACTGGATTTTGACGATTGAGAGGAGCATACAAAAAAATAGGTATATAAATAAGGTAACAGTAACGGATCCTAAAAAGAAGGTTAGAAAATAGTATCAAAACTTTTTCGTGAAACAGGACAGAACAAACGCATTGACAGAAGGAG
>JAANSM010003578.1:0-12625 GCA_036850725.1 Orchesella villosa | reverse complement strand
AGAAAGAAGTTGTTATCTGTAAACAAAATGATTCGCTTTATATAGTAGTATATAAGCGTTTTACAAAATTTGGAAGCTTCATTGTATATAAATATTGTCAATGTATCAGGACCCAGCTTTAACAGTCGTTCACCAGGACTCTAAGCACCTTAAGTATGCACTACAAGGTACAATTCTAATTCTACAATGGCGCGATTATTTGTTGTCCTTAATCCCCTAACATATCTTTAAACCTGCACGATTATAATAATACTCAATCTCTTATCAGTCATGTGGCTAAATTTTGTGTCAACTTTCTATTATTTAAGTACCTAATAGCAATAGACACTATACTACGGTTCGACCAAGTTCTACTTGCACGCCCACCTCAGGCTAACTTTTAATATGATTGAACTGAAAAATTGTGGTGAAAGAATTGACTGAAAATGAAGCTAAAGGTTTAGGAAATACTTTGATGCCTCTTCAAAGACCATATGGCATTTTAAATCAAGATTTAGCTTAATTCAGCACTTTTTGTTTGTGATATAGCAACTCAACCAAAAAACGAGTTCCACGGGTAAATCATCAATGCAACATGATGAATCTGATACGAGAAAAAAATTTCAATAGAAATCTAACGCTGCTAATAAATGTGATTTAGCAAAACGATTATTACATCCATCGTTTGAACCAGCTTTGTATTCACTTTAAAATACGTTTCATAAAATAAAATACTTACATCGGTTTGCCTTATCTTATTAGAGAAGTCTCATCCTAACCTAGCACGGCAATGCTTCTAAGCAGCAGTATTAAATTATATTAAATAGTATTAAATATAATAAGAGTCGGCTCTACGACATAAGTCGTGTGATTAATAGCGAAATGTTTAACGGTTGATATAACAAATCTGAAAACGGTCGCGATATAAACTCAAGTCATAATGTATGGCCAGCTTATCAAGCAGTTCAGTAGGAAAGCACCGTAACAGCTTTACAGGTTACAGGAAATTTCATTTTCAAATCCCAGTGTAGATACGAAATTCAGGCGTCGAGTTTCTATTACAATAAGTAATATGACAAAAAAGTTAGCTTACCTCGTTGTGCTGCACCTGACAACTTCAACTTAGTTTAGGGACATTTCGGTCCAGCTTTCCTTGGACATCCAGAATAGGAATTTATGGGTTGGATGTTACTTCTCCGTTGCTTAGTTTAAACATGCAGTAAGTTTAGACAAGTTTCAATCCAGCCTCTAGTGATAAAGACTTCAAACAAGTTATTAGGGTAAATAAAATGAATCACTGTATATTGAAGTTAATAACCGTGTGTTATAAAATTGGAAAGCTTTATTCTAACTTAGCAATCTTTAAACAATAGAACAATGGAGCGTGTAATCAAATAATAATGGGAATTTTAACTTTTAGATCTACGTCGTTTGAAAGAAATGTTTAGAAAAAAGGACACGACATTCGGCGCCAATTTTAAATATTGGACCAAACCAAGGTTCCTTTAGTGGACGTAGTTGGAATACATGTAGCTTTTTATGCAGTTTTAAAGTAAATGGAGTAAACGTACAGATAAAAAATTACATTTTCTTGAAAGAATTTGATAATTACAAATCTATAGACCGGATGACATGACCCACTTTGTCAGTTATGGAACGGTAAGTGATTGCACTTTAACATCTGAAAACAATAAAACAAGTAGCAACAATTTATTATTGAAGAAAGTACGATTTTGCAGGAGAAAGTACAGCTTTCACCAGCTACACAGCTATATTTCTTACCCCAAAATTTGAAATGCATACGTCGAATTTCTACTATAACTAACTTTAACGACATATAACTTTTGTATACATACCTCAGGTTGTTGGTGGTGCACGTAGACTTCATCTTAGTTTAAGGATATTTCGGTCCATCATTCTCGGGAGTCTTCATCCTTAAACGTAAGATGGATTTCATTTTTATTTACTCCGCTGGAATAAGCTGTTTAGTTTAGGGACGTTACGGTCCAACTCTCTATTGGAGATGACGAGTTGCATACATTCACTCATACAAAATTTGAGTGGAAAACGGAAATGAACAAAAATTTATAGGAGTATGTTTTAGCTAAAATGACTATGGCACCGCCATAAAACCCCCCCAATATGCTTAATAAAATAGTTTATATTTAAAATATGGCATAGTTTCAAAAAATACTAAAATTAACAGGGATACAGCAATTGTGTGAGCGCGGTTAATAGCATTTGGAAATGACGAAAAAGGAAAGAATTTAGACTTCATTGAGAATGCAAAGTTGGATTTTTTAAAAATTCTTATTTTCCAACGTTTTTCAAATTCTCGTACAAACATTTACTGTAACCGATAATTATTAGCAAAATTCTAATGGGTAGGGGAAGGGATGAAGTCGGTTGATAACCAAAAATATGCAAATTCTGTCCTATATGAATGGTCCTATAATCAGCATCAATAAATTATACATGTCATAATCATCATATGACATGTTATATGGATACTGACTTTTCAAATGAAATGAACTTATTAGCTGGTCGGTGAACCGTGAGCCCTGGCTTGCATGCTATGTGACATATGCATATGCGTGCTCACACTCCTATTCATATGCACCGCGTTGCTAAGACACAAGTTAGCATAAGCCAGGGCTCACGGTTCGCCGGCCAGCTAATACATATAAAATTTTGTCATTTTGAATTATCTTGTATTGTCATACAACAGCTTTATCATATACATATCATGCACATTATTTGAAAACTGTTTTACTTCATGAATTTTTATTTAAACTGCAAGGAACACTAACTATTGCCCTCTCACATATCTTATATTAAAAATACAGAATAATTACGAGTGATGTTGAGGCTAATGGTATACCATTAGCTCCCAGATAAAATATTGCTCGAACAGAGTGCATGAAAAACGGATACCATGAAGGGAATAATCGACAGTAATGCTCAACTGGTTGGTACATCTTTTCCAATATTATTATATAAATTTGCGGTTCAACCTGGCACTCATGAAAAACTTCTTCATAAAAAAATTAAAGGTGGTTACTGGTAAAAGGAATTTTCAAAATATTAGCAAACGCATACAGAACCGTTGAGTAATCGCGTCGTAAAATTCACCCTCATCGTATACACGTTATCAATGCACCCTGTTCTGCAACATATTCATCTGGGAGCAAATGGTGTACCTATATTTTTTCCTGTCTGTTTGCAGAGTTGATACAGTATTATGGTGCAGATAATTATTTTAGATGGCTCCCAATTGTAGTGCAACTGTTTGGTTTAAATAAATATAGGTAATAAATAAATAAAGGTTTCAAATAAATCTCGTTGGAATTGAAGAGGGGCAATATTTTTACGCGAATTGGCGACTTAATACTTTCCTGTATGGACTGATTAAACCGGATATACTAATGAGATTTATTGAAGACGTATTCATTCATTTACGAGGGAAAGTCCATGACTACAAAACTAGCAACTCTAAATATTGCGGAATTGAGAGTACTCGAGTATTTTCATTCAGCAGCACTTAGAGTTGCTAGTAATTGTAGTAACGCAATTCCCTCATAAAATGAACAAATACGTCCAAAAGCTATCTCATTTGCACTCTCCGATTTTCTCAGTCTATCTTAGAAAATCCTAGCAACCTATCCAAATAAAACTACTAGTAGTATCATTCAATATCAAAAAGAGTTACTTGGAAATTAAAAATAAGGTAACCTGCTGAATATTAAATCTAAGATCACTAAGCGTAGAGCTTAATCAAAATATTATTTCCTATTGCTTTGATTTAAAATATATTTTTGATTCATTTAAGGACGTATTTGCAGTAGCTAATAAATCAGAAAGCTTTTTCATTTAAGCTTGTGAAAGAATTTGAAAAAAATTCACTGTATCGAATTAAAACATGTTTTGCAAAAATATTCTAATAACTTTGCATATGCCTATATAAATACATCTTATATTGTATACTTAAATACTTAGATTAAATAATATTCTTAACACCAAGAAAGCGAAAGGTGTGAGTCATGTCCAAAATCAAACCGTACGATTACATCGTTTTATACCGGAAATGAGTAGGTTTACGAATGCAGAGACGTTGGAGGTGCATATCTGGAAACAATAATCATCTAGATAAGTCATTGCAAAAAATATGATTGTGGAATTCTAAAGTACTGTGGTTGTATAAAAGTAAAGCAAATATTTTCGTTTTGAAAAGAGTCAACAGAATGTTTACCTGACGTGATGTGATTTCTCATGCAGGTCACCCGCTTGACGCTTCTGAGTCTAAGTCCCGCTTGTCAGTTCACTACGTTTGGATGATTAGGTGTCATTCGTGAGCGTACTTCAGGTGTAAGTTTGGGATGAATTATAGGCAAGCGTACCTAAGCAGAAAGGTTTAAAATAGCATTTAAGATGTTTCCAGTCAATTATAATTTCAAGAATTTTAATTGTTTTTTTGCAAAACTCATTTGTAACCACATCACAGTTTGTGCAAGTTTTTAGCGTGCATACTCTCCAATTTGCATTGGACTCCCAACATAATTGCTAGCAGTTTGACCTGAGATTAATTTTAATCTATTACCTTTTAGTGAGTTTAATCCGCTGCGCTGTCATAGCACGGTGGCACCAAACACCCACCGTAGGTCTTTGGCTGTAGGTGGGGTTGCGGTTGTGATTTGAATTCGCTCTATACTATTGGTAGTGTACAGATTGTACTCTCTTCTGCTTCTGAAAAAATGATAATAGTCGCTTATTAAAATATTACTCATCATTATAGATACACCCCCGTACCATCTGCAAGCATTTGTTGAAATGTATGTCTATAAAATTATTATAAAAATGCATGTAATTATTGGATGTGATGTACTGGTTCAGGAAATGTACTATACGTCTATTTGCTACACATTTAAATGCTCTGCCTCCACCATATAGTCACAAAAGAAAGGAGTTAAGCTCATTAATACCTTTGGTTGGTACGACGCTATTTTTGAAAAATAACAAATCCATTTGAATTGTGCAGAGCACACATTAAAATGTGCAAAAGTACTTAATTTAAATGCTTATCGGTTTCAATCTAACAACCATAAATTTGATATTTTTGGTTTAATTCACGTTTTAGTTCTTTACTCGGAAAAAAGACTTCTGTACAAAAATCTAATGCTGTTGGTAAGTATCCTGACAAATGGTGGGAAACGTCTCACAAGGGTTGTTAGCTTACATGCCGATTCCAATTTTGGATTGATGAAACAACAGATCTTAAAACGCGTGGGTGGCAACAGTAACATGGTCAAGTGGTTCCTTGAAAGTCTCAATACATCTGAGAAAGGCGACTGGTATCGAGAACTAGTTGGCAAAATCATTCAAGGAAATACCAATCTAAATTAGGACCCCAAATGAATCAAGATCTGGGAAGAGTACGAAGCTTCTAAGAGACCAGGTCTTCCAAAATGCTGGTTAGGATTGGCTGCTAATCAAAACGGAGTAATGATTAGCACCCAATCTACCAGTTCATGAGAATGTAATGTAGTTGTAGCTAATTTAGCATGTTAGCTGCATGCTACATGCTACTATGCTGCTACATGGTAATCACATGCCAATGTATCTAAAACTTCAAGGAGCAAACGTACAGACGTAATAAAAGTTTTTTGTTTAAATTTACCTGTTCTTGAAACGATTTGATAAGTACAAAAGACAGTCGTTGTTTTGAAAATTTGTTGACCGGATGGCATGAGCCGCTTTGTCAGTTGCGGAATGGTAAACGGTTTGTGCTTTTACATCTGAAAATAATAAATATGTAGCAACACTTTATTATCTAAGAAAATACAAATGTTCAGGAGAAAGTTCAGCTTTCACCAGCTACACAGCTATATTTATTACTCCAAAATTTGAAATACATGCCTCGAATTTCTACTATAACTATAACTTTAATGACATATAACTTTGGCATACCTCAGGTTGTTGGTGAGGCACGTGTACTTCTTATTAGTTTAAGGACATTTCGGTCCAGCTTTCTCAGTAGTACTCAGCATTGGACATGTGTAAGATGGATGTCATTTCCATTTACTCTACTGGGACTGGTGGTTAGTATAGGGACATTTCGGTCCGGCCTTCAGGCTTTCTATAGTAACGGCGAGTTCGATGCTTTCACTCATACAAAATTTGAATGGAAAATGGATACGATCAAATAAATTGAATTGAGCGGTATTGGGGTCATGAAAAGTGGATTAATTTATTACCATTACAACACACTAAATCAAATATTGAATTCTCACATGTAAGCACAAATGAATTAGGATATTCTGGACTTTAAATTATAATGAGTATATTCAATGTCAGTGCAGCACTCATGCATTCTAATAATTTGGAACTATTTCCGGCTTAAAAATCCTATTTCGTGTTAGCTTTATTTTTCATACACACAGTTATGTTATATGTAAGCTCCTAAAATATATTTATTACACCATCGCATCAGTTCATCATCTTGCAGAAATAGTAATAACTTAGGAATAAATACTTTCAACCCAATAAAGATTATACTGTTGTCTGCGAGCGGTATCTTGCGTATTTATGTGATGAAAACTGCGAAATCTGTGAGAATCTCGATTGCAAAGTTGAATTTTATTGTTTACTTTTCCACTTTGTGTAGCATAAGGAAACTCTCTCTTAAATTTTTATTCGTTTCATTCAGAGTGCAAAAAAATCGTTGATAATCAAAATGAAGTCGTTATTATTCCATTAATTCAAAGGTATTCAAAAATAAACCACTCCTAACATCATGGTTACAAAAATGGAAACTAGACTGGAGAACACAACGGAAGCCAAGCAGACACGACTTTGAATTGAAAACTAGCACCATAGAAACTGCAGATTATTGTGGAGAATATGGAAAATACGAAAATGAATCTGCGACCCTTATTATCAACGAAAATCAAGAAGACTGAAGAAAACGAGGTTTGTCGACCGGAAACGACTTCGATACCAACACAGAAAGTGCATACTAAAGTACAAAATACGAGAAATGCGAAAATGAAAACGTTCAGACGCTCATGCTTATAAGAAATCAAAACCCGGCCAAACAACGCCAAACCGATACGACTTCTACTTCCACTGAATTGCAGAAACTATAGATTATAATGATTATATTAAAAAATTCGAAAAACACGAAAATGTAATAATTCCGCCTATCCTTTCCATACAATCTGAAGAGCCTGTTGGGAAACTTAAGGACCATACTCCAAAAATGAATTCGAACGCTACGATTCGACGCTACGACTTCCAAGCCAAAAGATATATTTCATTTTATGAACAGCCTGGAGTTGCTCATCCGAATGAGCACTTCAAAATCTTGAGAAATGAGCAACCAACCATCCTGGCGATAAATCCACTTGAGGAATGAGGTAGTGATGATTGCATCCTCAGGTAAAGGTAGTTCCAACTCCTTCCGCTCCTTTTCGTCTACTTTTTTATTTCCAGCCATCCTTTTGCAAGTGTAACCTTCATCTGGAGTTAAAGAATAAACAGTGGAATAAAAGGACATTAACTATTATCTATAATTGCATATATATATATACAATTGAGGTTGAATTTTCCTTTATTTTATATCCTACCAAATAAAACGGGACTGTGACACCATATTTTTTTCTTATCCTACGACTCAAGCACCAAATCTCGCACGAGAAATATGATTTCATTGTGGGGCGGCTTCTGTCCATTCCTAATTCCAACAATTTGTTCCTCAATTAAAGGTAAGACCCACTTCTGGTGCTCCAAACGCAAGGATGCTGAAGTAGTACACGAGTTTTGAAGGGTTGCATTGAATTACGACTTTCCTCATGTTGGACTCGCGTTTTACACCTGCATAACCTACAGATAACAAAGGAAGCAATCCTCTATGAGACATAAAGTTTAATATCATATTGCTTATTTTAATTTCATCGTGAAAGTTACTCGTTAGCATGATCTTTACGAGTAACCATCTTCACACAATTTCGAAATAGTCACAGTCCTAAGTGGTTCCACTTGCATTGCGTCAATCATTTTCTCTGGATTTCGGCAGACATCGCATGGACACAGCTTGAGGATGAATACAATTGCATGTTCCTCCTTGCCATCATCAGTTTTCTTGGTATTGAACTGAAACAAAACACGAAATTATAATTTAATTGGGATTGCAATAAAACGTGAAATGTATATAAACGTGTAAACTTAAAACTGAGCTGTATAGAATTGTCAATATTTACCTCAAATAATAAATATTTGCCCACTTGTCCTGTATCTGTTTACAATTTTCGTGGCCTTATGACTCCTTGAACAAGTCCAGGCTGTTCATAAAATGGAATATCTGTTGTCGTGGTAGTCGTAGCTTCTCTAATATAATCGTTGCGTTCGAATTCATGTCTACAGGATATTCCTTGTGTTCTCCAGTCTGCTCTTTAGATCTCCTGGGCAGGATCGCCGGAATTAATTCATTCTCGTATTTTTCGAATTCTTCATAACAATCATTATAATATAATCTATAGTTTCTGCAGTGGTAGCACAAATCGTTTCTATTTGGCGTTGTTCAGTCGGGTTCCAATGTCTTATAAGCATGATGTTCTGGATATTTTCATTTTCGTATTTTTCGTTTTTTTGGACTTTGGTATGCACTTTCTGTGACGGTTGGTATCGGTAGTCGTTTCTGGTTGATGTGCCTCGTTATTCAGTCTGATTGAGAGTTTCGTTGATAATAAGGATCTTAGATTCATTTTGGAATTGCACTTTGACTGAAACGAATAAGAACATTAGGTAGAGAGTTTCCTTATGCTACACAAAGTGCAAGTCTTAACTGAACCCAGAAAGTTCTTTCAACCCCTATGGATGATGTAATAAGCCATTCTGAGAATTGCTTATTACATCATTCAATAACGAGTCACCAAAATTGAGACAAAATATTTAGGGTCTATGTATTAGTCTTCTGTTCAATATCTTCGACTATTAATTGGATTATGATACTGCGTGATAATTTTGGCCAGAGGTATCCCATCAATGTATTGCCACTTGAGCGACTTTTACTTTTAAAAAGTTTTAAATTTAAAAGAGAATCCCTACGTGTCCCATTTCCTAAAAAGGTACATAATATATATATGTGGATAGTATAATTCCTTTGCTACCCATCTCGCATCACCGCATTGACTTTTAGCATAGCTAGAGCATTCTTCTTAATAGGATGAGTCATTGTCATGAATGTAGTAACGAATTCTGAGAAACAGTCAACACAACTTGGTCTAACTGTTTTTGTGCTGCTGAATAAACTAACAAATGGGGAAATTAAAGTTAAAGTAAGCATTATAAGTCATTCACCCTACGTAGAATTTTTGATTCTGAAAGAATTAATTGGTTAGCATATGTTGTACATTTAACCCTCACCATATAGTCGCAAATTAAAGGAGTTAAGCTCAATATTACCTTTTGTTTATGCAACGTAATTTTTGGAAAATGAGAAATGCATTTCAACTTTGCAGAGCACACAATAAGATCTTAATTGTGTTCTACTCCTACCATATAGTCACAACGTTCCAGTAAAAATGCATCTAAATTATACAGAGCGCACATTAAAAAACACAAAAGTACTCCCTTTAAATGCTAATCGGTGTCTAGATTTCTGGTTGAATTGAAAATTTTAACGTTGATGACCTGCTGACCAAACTTTAATATGAAAATGTCCCTAAAACTTGATTTTGGGCAAAATTGGAGTCTACCTTGAGTTGGTTTCTACCATAAGATATATATTATACAAAAAGTTGGCTTACCTCGTTGTGTTGCTCGTGTCAACTTCACATTAGTTTAAGGACATTTCGGTCGAGCTTCTTTGGACACCCAGAATAGGACGTAGTAGGTTGAATGTTACTTGCTTCCTGCTTCGCTTGCACAGGTAGTTAGTTTAACAAAAATTCAGGCATGCCCTTTACGGTCATTTAATGTGAAAAAATTGTTTGCTGCAAATAAAATGAATCGCTTTATATAGAAGTTATTAAGCGCGTTAAAAAGTTTGAAAGCCTTATTGCAGCTAAGAAATCTTGAAACAATAGAACAATGGAGGGATTAACAACAAAAGAATGGGATAGTATTAGCTATTTGTGCCACGTTGTTGAAAAATATTTTACAGGGAGTAACGACACGACATTCCGCGGCAATTTTAAATATTAGAACAGTCAGGATTCTAGGAAGTATTTCGAATACATGTAGGTTTTTATGCGAATTAAAACTTAAAGGAGTAAACGTACAGACATAGTAAAAGTATTTTGTAATTTACCTGTTCTTGAAAGAATTTGATAATTACAAACTTGTTGACCGGATGGCATGAGTCGCTTTATCAGTTGTGGAATGGTATTGGTGCACTTCAACATCTGAAAATAATGCAAAAGTAGCAACGATTTGTAAGCTAAGGAAATACGAATGCTCAGGAGAAAGTTCAGCTTTCACCAGCTTTCACCAGCTACACGGCTATATTTATTACTCTAAAATTTGAAATGAATGCTTTGAATTTCTACTATAACTAACTTTAACAACATATAACTTTTATATACATACCTCAGGTTGTTGGTAGTTCTCGTAGACTTCATATTAGTTTAAGGACATTTCGGTACAGCATTCTCCGGATACTCAGCATTGTATGCGTGTAGGGTGGATATCATTTATATTTACTCCGCTGGAACATGTAGTTAGTTTAGGGACATTTCGGTCCGGCATTCCATAGAAACGGCGAGTTCGATGCTTTCACTCATACAAATTTTAAATGTCAAATGAAAATGATCAAATAAATTGAATAAAGTGCTTTAGTATCATGAAACATGAATTAATTTATTACCATTGCCATACTCTAATGACTACATATTTTATTAAAAATATGAGTACGCTTAAATATGATATCGAATCTCCAATTACTGATTATTTCAAATTTTATTAAATGTTACAATTTCACAATATTTCTAAACATAACCAATATAATCATCGCCATCCTAAAAAGTATTTACCAGAACATTAAAACACATTTATTATATACACTTTTGTAATATTATTTGAAGTGAATATATCACTCACAGCATATTTAACCTAGTTATTTAAACTTTCATCTATGAGATAGAAATTATGAGGCAGACTTTGTTATCCTCTTCGTGAAGCAGTTGTGTTTTAAAGTAATACGAAACCAAATGAGTAGCAAGAATAATAATATAATATTGTAGCCGTTAGTAACTGTACTTATGCCTAAGGTTTCAATCAAGGACCAATATTACCTAATTAAAGCTTCAGTTTCCAGTTTTCAAGAAAAAATTCAATGTACGTACATTTAAAAAAATTACGGCAGTAAAAGTTTTCACCACTTTACCACGATTGAGTTTTTTAGCATGCTCACTCTATCAAGATGCCGAGTTGATATTATTGTGAACAGAATGACAATGAAACCGAACTGTACACTGTTAGGATGCTCCTTAGAAAATAGTTTAAAGTTAGATAAACCTAAGAGCATCACTTCAACTGCACTTTCAGAAACTCCTAATAAAGGCGGTGAATGTTCCCTTGTTATTCATGAGTGTGTAAATCTCTCCGCACAGAAGGTCCCTGCAAAATGTTTTAGCAAATGCTATCACACCTGTTCATGGATATGCACATAAGAGTTACTGAAAAAAGAAGGTGTTGACATTAGGCAGACTGCTTCTACTCGACTGTTCATGATTTCAACTACAGTATCCGAAATGCGAAAACTACTTTTAACTCTCGGTGTTGTTACAGAAGTAGAATTCTGAACTTCAGCAGCAATACCTGGTAGAACTGGAATATATATAGGGCCTATTGATTTTAATATTATACAAAATGAATCATTTATATGAAAGTGTCGAATTTAGTTTAGAATATTGAATCTGAAATTAGTCTTTATCCTAAACCACTTACGCGAACCTCTATGATGCTTCTTCTAACACATTTATTCTTGTAAATATTAAAATTAGAACGAGAGTCAGCGAATTTGCAGGACGATGGAGTATGCTCCTTGGGATAATAGGAGTATGCGATAGTTAACTTTAGGATTAACCAACAATTTATCACGTGATGTGATTATTACGGATTTATCAGACGTACGTTGCAGTATATATTAATTCTTCATCATAATTTGCCCAATTTTGGTGGTTTTATTGAGAAACGATGAACGAAACTTCGAACCTAACAAACCTTTGCTCATTTCAGAAATTATAACGAAACTACATTTTCGTTTTAGCATTGCAATACTAAACGCGAAACGCAAACGAACCCACAAATACCAAACGATTACCACTTACAAACGATATACACGGCAACCGTTATTTGTAGTATTACATCTACTTAAGTTATTTCAAATATTTATTTTATTTTATCTTAATTTAAAACAATTACACATTCGAAGTTGGAAAGAAAACGAAAAACGGCATCCCTTATCCCCTATATAATAATAATGTAAAGTTTATGTATCATTATCTAGAAAACACATCAGTGTAATATACATTACTAGACTTGTCCAGAATATGTTCTAAAAACGACCAAAATATGTATATATTTATGTGCTAAAAATGACCCAAATATGTGGTTAAATATGTAGTTAAAACTCGAAGAAAATCAATTA
>JAANSM010003577.1:0-12629 GCA_036850725.1 Orchesella villosa | reverse complement strand
GATCATATTACAGTCATAATTAATTTGTGCATTGATTAAACTGACTATTACGGGTAGCAAACTATCCAAGTCATCACCTTCTCAACCTAAATGACATAATGCCAATCAATACATTCGTAAGGAAGAAAGAAGCCTTTGCACAACTCCAAATACTAATGTCGCAAACTTCCTAAATAACAGTGAATTCAGTCTAATACAATGCAAAATGGCTTATCTGAACAAAAAATATGAATCTAGCTACTTAATGTTTTGATAGACTAACTAATCTAGCGTTTGAGCAAAAATCCAAATGCTACGACCAAGATATATTGAATAGCAACAGCGCTACGACTATTGACTATGTTTGGGATATGCTACTGCTTTCCATTACTTTAACGAAATAGGTGCTTGTAATCTGTTATTAAATATTATATATATGAATTTCTTACAAAAAATATATTGGCGGCTGTGTTTGGCACAAGTCCGCACAGAACACCACTTTGTGGGTAAGATATATAACAACATGAATGAATTAGGGTTTTCCAAAATTCCAAATAAATCAAAGGAGGGTGATTGCCAACGATGTATGTATACTCTTCTAATTCATGTACTCACTAATATCATCATCAACCAGATTATTACTCACGTTATCACGTCCCATCATAAGAAAGGCGTTACATTTCCCATACATAATAAATGTTCACCTCAATTCGGCAATAAAAGGACATTCCTATTCGTATTCCTTAATATGAGTACTCATTTAAGAAAAAAATACTTCATTAAAATGAATTGCCAAAAAAAACACCGCTTACCAACTTGCCTCATCCACTTAATCACTATTATTGCAAAGGAGGATAATTTGGGAATTGCTTAAGTCGCCACCTTACTTTGTATATCTACCTACATGTATCTTCGAACGAAAATAGATAAAAGCTTATTCAAATTCCCAGATTTGATATCTCTCTCATCCTCGGGTGTCAGAATGGAATCCATTCCAACCCACTGCCACTGCTGCTTGCTCTCCACTCTTCGCTTACAATATGAAAAAGTGCCTGAGTACAACTTTTTTTCTCCCAAATTCTTTTTATATATGTGTAATATACAACTATATTCTGGACTACTGGGCTGGAAAACGAAATAGCATCACATGATGATAATAGCAAGAGGCAAGGCTTCCCATTTTTTTCCTCTTAATTCTAACTTCCCCATTACCATTCACTTTTATCACCAAAACACATCACATCTCTTTCTTACACAAGCAATTCCAATTCTATTTTTTAGAGCTTTGCTACTTGACTATCTACACAAAAATCCAACTACTTTCAACTCCAGTTTCTATATTGGGGACCAAGACCAAGACCACGCGTTATGCTTTCAGAATACAACATAATATATCCACAATATAATATGCATTTCCCATTTCACATCCCCATATAATGCTTTGCCAGCTTGTCTTCTCGACAAAAATGGGATTTTTCTCATTTTCTTCTCGATTACAGCATGCAATGCTAATTGAAATGTTACTTCATTTCATTTCAATCCTTGACAATTCCACTGTACTTTTTTCTATTATGAATATTGTTATCACCACAGAGCATGGCAGTAACTAAAAATTCAACTGCTTCTACTACTACATAACTACCACAATTCTATTGACTTGTGAATAGGAAGGAGTGTGGCGTTTCAAACATTTAAATGAGAAAGGAATAACAAGGAGTGCAACATTGACATTCAAAAGTAGCAAAAGCAATCGCCAGCTTGAAGTGGAACATGAAAAGCTAAGCTTTTTTTTGCTGACATGATACATGATGCATGTTGTATAATAAGGTAATAATGACAACTCCTCGTTGTATTTAAATAATACTTCTACGGTACACCAAAAAAGTTGACTGCGTACCTAGTTTTGGACCTTTTGTGCCAGTCTTGAGACATGTTCGAATGTGAATAGGAAATAAGATGATGTTGATGGTTTGAATTAGGAAAATGCAACAATGTTTTACAACATGACATACACACATGCATAGTGGTAAGTGGTATAGTATCTAAAAAAAAGTCATTCCTATTTTTTGTCGCATGGCATAACACTCTCATTGAAATCATNAAAAAAAGTCATTCCTATTTTTTGTCGCATGGCATAACACTCTCATTGAAATCATGCGTAAACAAAAACACAATAAGCTAAATGTCCTTTTTCCTCTCATAAAATGGCAAGGATTAAGTCATGAGGGGTTATGTGACATGTGTTGCAACTAAGGCTTCTTTTTTCTACTCGATTATATTTAAATATTCATGGACTTTTTTTAGTTTTACTTGAGTAATCATATTTGTGAGGAGCGGCTAAAAATGAAGTATAATTGTTAGTGTCAAACTCATAACGGAGACGACAGACGTGACAAATTGAAAGAAAAATTGGTAATAAATAATAAATAATTGCATAGGTGCATGTAATTCACTGTGATAATCCATACTAATAAAATTTTACACGAGGGCATGTTGACTTTGAGTAGTTAAATGTTCTCTGGAACAAGACAAAATCATTATAAAGTGTTTTCTTATACAAAAGTAAATGCATATTTATCTATATTATTATATACAGCCTCGTTTGTAATCCTGTTTCGCAAATAGCCTCATGCTTTCAGTTGCAGTTAAGCTTATCCAACTCAAATATAAAATATACGTATAAAAGATTATTTTTGTTGAGTAATAGTGATACTAAAAAATCACAGTTATTTTAACGGCAATAGCTATGCTCGTTTTATAAAGCCATGTCACATTTAAATACGCAAACGCTTGGCAATGTGAAACTATGCGTATGGCGATTTAGAAATGTATAAGCTCAACATACATATAAGTACGCATTTACACAATATAACGCACAATGCCTGATATATACACCTAAATATAAATTGAATCGCGATACTACGCACATCTATTTTTTCTGCATTTTATCAATTTCAGCCATTTCAATTGAACATACTTCATGGAGACATGAACATAAAATCTTGACAGCCAGTGAGAATGAAATGGTCAATAATGAAAATGTTAATGCAAATGAACAAGTTGTTTCTTTCATTTTGATTTGATAGTTGACATGAGAATCGGTAGAAAAGGTAATATTTGTGACTACCTGGGGTTTGAGGTTGGGCCCTGTTATTATTCCCTTGACTCCCGTGGTAAGATGAGGATGACGGCTGGTTGTGACTTCCTCCTGACTGCGAGTACGATGAGGATTGTTGATGGTGATTGTAATGAGGGTTGTGATGATGATGATGATGGTGATGATTATTGTTGTTGTGGCTACTCCCATATCTCTGGCTTTGACCCGATTGTCTATACGGATTGTTGTTGCTGTTGCTACTGCTGCTCCCACTTGGTTTGTTATAGTTGTTGGAGTTGGATGAAGATGAGGATGCCAGTTGCTGCCGTCTGTATGCCTCGAGCCCTTGACGAGTTCCAAAAGTGTTCCACTTGTATTGAGAGTACGACATTGGTGGAGGGGTTGTTGTGGTTGTCGTTGTTGTAGTGGTTGTCGACGGAGTTGTTGCTGGAGTCTTCCTCTGTTGTAAGTAGCGGTTCCTGTAGTTATAAGCCTGCAACAAAAAAAAATAACAGAGAAACTTGAGTTTTTTAGAAAGGGAGCTTCAGGGGGGAAATTTGGTTAATGCATTTATATTCATGTTCATATCCATTTATTCAAGTTTTATTTATCAACAAAAATTCCAGTTGAAAAGCTTGCCATCCTCTAAAATCTCAAGTGTGTGTACAGAGTGCAATGAGTCAACAACAAACAATGGGGCTGGTGAAACAATGCCGAATGAAAAAAGTTTTTCATGACACGATTTTTACAACCATCATGATACTTATGAATGTAATATGATGAATCAGCGTAAATTACTAGTCAAGTACATCAAATAAAGTGCTGAATACATTGAAAGTGCATGCAATCCATCCAGTACAAATTGTTTTCAAGTTTGATATTGAATGCAGTTTTTGTTTACAAATAATAAGATATGCAAGATAAAATATGAAGGGCTTGGTGTTCATTTTTTGTGTGTGTCTCTGGTGCAACTCCAAAGGAAAGCGAAAGGTGTGTTTTTGGATTCAACTGAAAGGAGAAGGTTGAGAGATGAGAGTAGAGTACGTGGAAGGGAGAAGAAGGAAGGTGTGGAAACGAGAACTGAACTGGGGAATGTAAATTGATGAGAATCCTATCAGGAATGGAGGTTAGCGTGTAATATGGTGGTGATGATGATGATGATAATGATGAGTCGTCAAATTTCCTCTCTTTACATGATATCACCACAATAACCACTACATGACACTATTAATGACCATATTTACATGATAGCTAATGCGTATGGATTGTAAAAATGCAGAGGCTTCCACAGAAAACACTGTTATTTGCTCATGAGAAGGCGTCACCAAGTACCTAAGCTATCAGTCCATTCATTGAAAAACGTTCCCGTTGAGTTCAGCTTCCCATTGCAATTATAAATATTAATATGGCATCACACGCACCGTCGTCTTTTTTGCTTTTTAAACTATTAAGGTTTGGCAAGCCCAGCAAACAGGCGTGTGAACTGGTGCCAAATTCAGGATGCATAAGGAGAGCTAAAATTAATGAAAATTAAGAAACAAGGCAAGTCAAAGGTCTCACTCGTTTTTGCTCTAGGGCATCAATCAAGTCTCCAGTAAAGTCACTCAGTCAGTGATTTTCAATAAATGATAAATAACAATAGCGTTTCTGGATATGAATCGTGATAGCTGAAATCGTACGATTGCCACTATATACATAACGCATATAAAACATATTGAACCGACGAAATATTCTTCCCTCGAAATATTCTGAAAAAACCTTCATCAATCATTTGCATATAAGTACACGCGGAATGTTCAATTAAATATATTCATTTTAAAATACCAGTGTAGTGCGATACGATGAATGGAACATTAGCCTAAAAAGAACACTACCAGTGCTATTGACACACTATTATTACATATATTAATATCCTAAAGTTGCGGATTGCTAAATCATCCTCAAAATTCAATTTAACGCATTTACATTTAAACGAAAAACTGTCACAAAAATCATAGCTATGTTCGCATTTTGTAAAACTGCTTGCCTACAAAAGGAACGTTAAAGGTTAATAAAGACACACTATACACCATACTACATATGCATGTGCGTACTTTCAATTTGACTTGCTGTTGATTTCAAACATACATCAAGAAAATCACAAATCTATAGTCTAGTAGAATTATATTGAGCAAAGAAAAATTTCTGAAAGGAGTTCTAATATTGCAACTTCATCCACGTATACATACCACACACACACACACACACACACACACAACAAAGTCTTGTCCATACATTTCATGTGTGAGGGCTTTTGCTTTACAGTGGAATTCAAAGCTGTAACATTTAAACTTATCTTTCTTAAACACAACTAATGATATTATTGAATGTTTGCCATTATTTTTCATTCCTGATAAATTTGTACTTTTCACCTCTAAAACGGATTGTACTAAACTAATATTATGTTCAGAAATTTACATTCATGTGTGCGGACTTTTGCTTTACAGTGGAATTCAAAGCTGTAACATTTAAACTTATCTTTCTTAAACACAACTAATGATATTATTGAATGTTTGCCATTATTTTTCATTCCTGATAAATTTTTACTTTTCACCTCTAGAATGGATTGTACTAAACTAATATTATGTTCAGAAATTAATCATTTATAATCAAAGTCGACTAATAATTGGTCTAAAACATGTTTTTCGTGTCTTTATATTCCTCCCTAATCATAACTAGGAGCATGAATAATTAAGGAAGGAAGTTGAGAGAAGAAAAGGACAAAAGAGGAAAAGAGTAAATGACGCTGATCATGTAGCACACAATGATAGGGCACGAGCAGACGACTCTGTGTTAACAAATAGAATTCTCATTCGTTACAGAAAAAAACTGACTGTTTTCAAACATGAAACTGATGTTGATATGATGAGATGATATTAATGAAGATAATAACAGGGTTCTGTGGATAGTTAGATAGGCAAAAAATGTCAAATGTAATGCTCCATCCTCGCAAGAATCATCATGGTCTGACATGGATGTGACTGTTTAACGTTTAACAGCTGCAAAACCAAACTGAGAAAAGAATCCAATATAATATGGCACAATTGATAGGGCATATTGAACACAATGGAAGGAATGGAAATGTCAAAACTTGTAGCCGTCAACCACCTGGACTCATAATATGCATGTTTGGTAGAAAGGGCGATAATCTGGTAATTACATTCTCGTGCAGAGCACACAAAACCTACACGTTTTACTGCTCCTATTCTAACCAGACTGGAATTGTTAGCGTCTAGCAAGGCTGATTGAGTGAGAGTGAGACCTCGAACAAATCATATTTCACATTTTATGGAAGTCCATCTCATACATTCTTTTGTGTACTATAGAAGTACTTAATACGTAAATCTGAATTGAGTCATGTTGCACACATCCCCAAATTCAAAGTTGTTTTTCTTATCTAAACCTACACTACTGATACTGATGATAAGTATATTGTAAATCGTAATCCAATACCATTGTCATCCTTATTTCTTTCCGAAATACATGAGTAAATCATAATGTCTCCAATCCACATAAAATTTACAGTGACAGGTTTCAAACACTTTCTACCACACTGTACACACGCATACGTAATAAAAAACACTTTTCCTTTTCATTTTTCATACATTTTTCTCAAACCAAATACAAAATTTATGTGTTTCTGCTCTGACACTGAGAAATTCATAAAAATGGTGGCGGTGTTGTTAGTTCCTAACATTTTTTTGTAGAAAGCCAGTTTTAACAATTACACTTGTATTTTACTACCATTGTCCAGTCATTGCTGCGCAGAATGTAAAATGATAATGGTTCACAAAGATATAAAACGCAAATACATTTATGCCTGAATGTAGATGTATAACATGCTTATTGTAAACTGTAACAACATGCAATATATACAAACGGATATTATCTTTACATTGCTTCATAGCTCTGCATTACATTGCTAAACAAACAGGGAACAAATTCGTTCCAGCGACAAGTTGACATTGACATCATTACAAGTATTGTACAATACTAACGGAAACTTGCCTAATAAGCTCTCTTTAAAAAACGCAATTGTGTCTGCGTGCTTTACTACTGTTTTCTAATACTATGGTCCACTGAGCTTCTCACGACTCTTATTGTCATTGTTGCAAGTGATATAGAAAAAAGGAAGAGAAAAGGCAGCAGATTTCCTCATATACCAACGTCTTTTTTCCAGAGCTAGAATGCTAGAAACACTAACAAAACGAAAAAAAGATTGGAGAGACAGTGAATTATATAAAAGGAAAACATAAAGTAGAGAGTTAGCTTTCTGAGTTTCCTCAATTTCTTTTACTTTTCTGTGGAAGGAAGCGCGTCATTATTATTATTATTATCTTGGTACAAAATGGGTCTGTCGGTATTATCGCTGACTTGGTAATATATTCCTAACAAGACTACATTAGTGTGATTATCATCATGATAATATGAATGATGATGCACCTTGCACTCCACCGCTTTGCTCTAGAAGCATATAATATACACTGTACCCTTTCTTATGTGCATGTTCTTCGGAGATAAGAAAAAATTGGAATGAGAGGCGTGAATGTAAAGTCGGTCCCATTGCTGCACTCCTACAAATCTTTATTATGTTTATGACAGTGTTAGTGGAACAATAACAGAAACACCAGCAGCGTCACTAGAATCCTCATCTTTTTTTCCAGCCAAAGCCAAATCAACATAAACAAAAAAGTAGGTTTTCGTTTAAAGAAAGAGTATTCATGTCATGGAAAACCAATCCTGTACTTTACCTATATGCTTTACGAGATGGAATTGGAATGGATGAACCTTTATCCTGTACATTTCCTCCTTTTCAATTCAAAACCATATATGCTGTAATACAATCGTGAGAATTGTACCAGAGATCATGGTCCGGCGAGCAAAAATTGTTCAACAGAAATGAGGTCTGGGAAATGAGCTTCCTTTCCTCTGTTTATTTATGTAGCTCTCTGTTCCTTAATTGTGTCATTAGTGTCAAATTCAAGTGAGAATGTTATTATTCCAGTGCCCTGATTCAACACTTTTACACCAGGCCTTGGATTTTTTTGGATCTTATGAAGAGCAAGAAGCGAGAGCAACCTGCATTTGCAAGGAGGAAACTGTACCCGTGTGAATGTAGTCTGGTGGGATGTGTAGCGATGGCTGAAATAATTACTTGAAATGAAAGAAAAACAAAATGCAATCGAGTTGAATTATATATTTCCAAATTTTATAAACAAAAATGTTTTTATATGGAAAGTACGTAGACGGATTTGCATGGACGTTGGTGTAGAAAATAATTTTTTTATATATATATTTGTACAGAAGAGGAATGTGATATTTTTCATGTTTTACGGAAGATTAGTATACGCCTCAAATTAAGACCAACAAGATTCCAAAGATTGTATACAGTATGTGATGCATGAAATGGCCAGGCCAGAAATAACATGAAATATTTTTTTGAAAATGAAATCTTCTGTGGCATCAAATTACGAATAATTACACCAAAGTGTCATCCGTTACGTACAAGTTCCTTTTTTTCATTTCACAAAAGGTGAGTTTCCTCAAATTTACTTTACGAAGCAGGTTTTATCCATGAATTATAAGCACCTACACAAACTCTTTACTTGAAAGTAGGCTTGAGCTAACAATGAGCCACTCGCAGTTAATTTTAGGAGAAGGAAGGAATGTCTGGTTGAAAACTAGAGAAAAAATGTTTGTTTCACGGCACGCATTCTATTTGTCATCTGAAACATTAACATCATCAACCTCAACCAAGATCAAATTCTGTTTAGCCTTCCTTGAGATTTGAAGCTGAGTATATGCATGTACGGTTAGCCAAACGTAAGAATGCATGTACCAAAATTATTACAATGAGCATCCATAATTTTACAAACCGCATGAAGCTCTGGGCTCGCCTCGACATAATTACGACACGTCCTCCGGACGGAAATATGTTTCTCCAGGTTTGAGAAATTAAACAAATTTCCCAGTTACATATTTGGATTCGGGCGATACAGAAAGAAAAATTCTCTCGTTCATAATCATAGCATCACCTTGGTATATTACTATTTGACAGCCCAATTTCCAGATAACATTGTTGTTTTCTACCCACAAAAATCTATATTTATTAAAATTCATCACGAATGCGTTCAAACCAATACGATACACATATGCCACCGATGGTTTCTACCCTTACCTATCAATCATATTAAATTTCATTGAGGGTAAACGTTACAGTACAGGGTTGAGGGGACAAGCAAGCGTGTATATCTATCGATATCAGACCAATATTATCTCTTCTAATTGTTTCATTCTTCCTTGGTGCCTGGTGTAAAATATTTTGAAGGGGATTCATAACATCGCTTTGTATATAATGCTTCATGAATTCCAAATGGAACCATCATCATACGATGTTCTTATGTACCTTACTTACTCATCCGCCAGCAGCAATTTTTAACAATTCTTTCCCATTTTATCCACACACACACACACACACACATACATCATTACCATCATGAACATGGATCAATCAGTCAGTTTATGAACTACTTACTGTCATCCATATATATTTTGGTACTGATTTCAATCCCCGGATTCATGAAATAGATGCAGGCTTTCAGCTTTCATGTTTGTAATGACACAACCGTTTTTCTGATCATTTTAACAACATGAACATCATGTGCGTTGTGAATTTTAGAGAGAAAATATGCGTGAGTTGTGTTTCATTGTGGTTTGGCTATGGCTACCCTTGCGTGATTTCCTGACCATACCTTGTTGACTTGAGATTCACCCTCTGATCATCATCAGATCACGGAGTGATAAATGCTCATTTGAACTCTCTTTGTACTACTTGCATTATATTGTAAAATGCACATGCCAGTCTAGTTGCTCACACATCATCATGATCATCTTCATCTCCTGTAAAAGCTTCTGGCTTCCATGCTTCAAGCTTACGATCAACTATATACTATATTACCTTTTTTTGAATCTACTACCGTTTCCAGTACAGTCCAGTACACTATATAAAAAGTGTGAAGCGTAAAGAAATGTAAAAAAACGTGTCTTTCAGCTTGATTCGTTTTGTATGTCCACATGTTAGATGCTATCCGAAAAAGATCGGTGCCACCAGCAACATAATATAACGCATAAAAATCACAGACAAAAGCCTATTTCACACAATGGAAAAATATATTGATCGTTATCTCTTGCTCAGCTCAAATTTCACGTTTTGTCCATTATACAAAAATGACCAAGTGCGGAACTGGGACTGGAACACCATTATACACACACACACGTCACAAAAAGCTATGTGGTGAAATGAACTACATATAAAGCTTTTATTTATGAATATCATTACATTAAATCTCTTAGCTATATGCATTCACGGTGGACGGTAATGCACGGAGGTATGTAAGTATGCATGTCTGGAAAACGGGATTATTGATAAAGAACACCCAAGATAGTCTCTCTCTCTCTGTCTTTTTGCCTAGAAGGCCACCTATTTTTCTCCCAAGGTTGGAAAGGAAATGCAGCGTCAGAATCTTTAACAGGAATCAGCTCAATGATCACAATAATTGTTTTGAGCTTGTTTAAAATGCAATGCATTCAGTAGCGAGGATCGCTTGAAAAGAAAACATGTTGCAAGCTGGAGCTTGTGTTGAGCTGTTCATGTTTACTATCTCATCACCAGTGTGTTTGGTGCGGTGAGTTTTCTCGTTAAAATATTTGTTAGCTGCATTTTTCAGAATGCAACTATTATTATTATGCAGTTATTTACCATACAACATAACACTTCCATGTATGAATTGGCTGATGGAAGCTCGAGGAATTTCATTTTACAGATATCGCAAAAAACACTTTCATCAATGTCTTCAATGATTTGAAAAATAAATGGTTTTACTTAAATGATATGCATCCACAAATGCTATCTGGATGTAATGACTTTATATACAGTTGCACCCATTCATATTGCACACGTGGAACAATAATATTCTACTATTGAAACGTTGGAGGGTAAAAAAATAAATTATCTTTGAAGTTTCATTTTGCACATGTGGCTATAACTGCAACCAACTAAGGAATGAAAACAGGCTGGAGGAGTAGTGATATATGACACGGAGATGAACCATGTATCAAATTAGGCGCAGGAGCAGTTTGCTGATAACCTTTATACATCTTAGCCAAAGTCATTAATGGACAAATTTTATGCTTCTAGTTGGAGATGGGAAGAATAGATTTCAAAAAACCTAAAAACTTTACCACGAGATTAATCAGTTGACGAGTTTCCGTTAATCATTTTTACTACGCCATCTAAAAATCCGATTCAACGAGTAAACCCACATCATCGTTCAACCTTGCGTTCGTTTCTTATGACCTGATACTAATATTTTTTTATTTCAAAACTAGTAATACATACGATAAGTCCAAGCCATCACACTTGAAATCGTTAACATGCAATTTCACTACGGCATAGTGGCTTAATCAGTAGCTCCATGTGTCGTAAAAAAATTTATAATGCACTTACTGATTCATTTTATCTATCCATTACTCATACGTATTTGTCGGCAGTATTACAAAAAAGAGAATTGCACATGGAGATGACAAAGGGCTTTACGGTTTGGATGAGGTTCTTCCGTGAAACCAAACCAAACCACGTAGAACGTGAGGCTGCATTCAAGGTAGTTTTAGTTTTGGATATGAATTTATGAATGTCAAGTAATGTGCCATAAAATACAACATGAAATTTGTCCTGACATGACGTGACTTCCTTTCCGCTCTCTGAAACTATCTTATCCGGACTCGTTTTTATTGTCCATTCCCTGAAATGCTTCTCTTGCCTGAGGATCTGTACTTCAATCTCGAGAACTAAGCCCACAAAGTCATGACGGAGAAGTTCATCCCTTTGCTGTAAAACACAATCAGACATCAAACCTACGGAAATTCCGTCAAACAACTCAAATCATCATGACCGGTAGTGTTGGCTAGATGATACTCTCATAACTTATTCGTTTCATCAAAGGTAAGTAAAGAAAAAGACCTTTCATCAAAAGCGTTTCGTAAAAAGTTATAACGCTACTAATTCTTTACGATGCAACTTATAATGACCACGCTGTTGACTGTACTACCAAGAAATTGGCTGTTTTTAGTCAATACGAAAGCCAATTTAAGTTACTATCATTTTTTAACGTCGTACGAAACCATACTAAAAAAAGTTATTGAGTAAGTACTATGCATTCGAAGTAAAAAGAAACAACCCTTTGATGACTGAACTAAATGGCTGAAACGCAAAATAAAAGAGCTATCAAAATCCTAGGATGATTTGCAATTCAATTCAATATTCCATCCAAAAAATTGCAACTTGGCCCTCCGTACTAACATTGATTCAAGCGTTTTTGCTGTCAAAAGAAGGACTATCAAAATCCATCAAAACCCGCTACTAACTCCACAGTCCACACCACCGTCCTCTCAACGTATTTCTTCTATCGTGGTGAATCTTTGTGGTAGCTTTTAATGGAAAGTTTTACTCTTTCCT
>JAANSM010003576.1:0-12642 GCA_036850725.1 Orchesella villosa | reverse complement strand
TTTCAAATTGATTTTGAACAGTTTACACTTCACACTTTAATTAAAATGAAAGAGCCATGTTTTGTCAGTCAAATATGTTACATAATAATTCAGTATCAGCTTACCCCCAACAACTTATTATCTCACAAGTCTTTCTAAACTTTCCTCGATCTCCATGTATCAGACGGATGGACAATATATATCACCACTGGTTTACTTTCTCTATGAAAGTACCAAGCAGCGTGATACTAGTTTGAAAAAGACATATAAGTACATATAGAATGAAATCAACTGCCACAACGTTTTTCATACCTTGATACGCATCAGGAATAAGTTTAGGTATACTGTTTCATATTATATGGCATTATTTCAGCACTGTAAGTGAATATAAATCGTTGGTGGTAAATCTTGAGTGCACTCCATTCTCTCAGTTTTCCTTTTTGCTGGTTATGCTTGCTGGCTTTTCTCAGAAAAAAACAAGTTTGGTTTATTTTTTGCGAAGGTTGTTCATGATTTCAGCACTTATTTGTTGCTTTCATAAGAAAAATATGCAACAAAAAGGCCAGACGCGCAAAAATGAGGTGTACAGACATTCACTTACTTGTTCACTATAAGAGTCCCACCATTGCTTTCCCCTACCGAAACTTTCACTTATTCCTAAAAATGCAGAAATAGATCTGTGGCATTCTATAGTGCTACTGTTATATATGATGCAAGTGATATAGTTGACGTCCCGCCCGATAGGCACGTAATCCGTGCTTGAAATATAAAAAAGATATCGCAAATGACACTACTAATTTATATTAATCATATACACTGCTGAGAATGATGCATGTACGATATCACATCAAAATACCGATTATATTTATAAGGTATTTCTAATAATGATTATACCTATATATTACATATTCTACAGCAAAATGTTACAAAATGTGTGTTTGAGGATGGAAAGTTATAGTGTGGGTTCTCTAAAAAACTCACATTTTGCCTCATACTATTGCGGCTATTTCTGACTAACCGAACAGTGCAATGCCAATGTAGGAAATAGGATAGTTCCAAGTTGAAAAAAGGAAAGCTCAATCATTATTTCGTATTAGTTGCAGTATATCAAGAAATGTGTTTGTAACTTTTTCACTACAAGTTTTCGCAAGAGTTTCAATGTCCCATTAAAATACATTATTTCTATTAAATGACATCATTAGATTGATTTGTTGTGGCACAAAACCATCTAAAAACAAAGTGAAACTATAAACTTTTTGCTTAGCCCATCTATTCAAAAATATGAAGAAATGATGTACGTAATGTGAATCCGTTTAAGTTTTTCATGCGAATTGAAAGCAATATGAAGTCTATATATTATGTAACAATTTCCATGCTCATATTAGTAATTAGATAATTTTGTGCAACCAGAGCTCTATAGAATGATAGAATTTTCTAGGAACCGCGAATCCTTTGATAAATGAAACCACTTCGCTCATATTCTAAGGTTAATGAATTATTTTCTTGGGGGCAAAATGATACTAACGAAAAATCTTTTTTCCTACCTGTATTCAATTATATCGTAGGTTGTTGAAAATACCGGAAAGCGTTTAAACTTTATCTATGTTGAGCAGTTTCTGTTCCAATTTTTTAGCTGAAATAGAGCAAAACCAGGATTAATGAGCAGTAAGCCGTAATAAGGCACATAATCATAATCACAACCGTTGTGAAAGAGCTGTAGCCTGAGATTCTTTTTTGAAATATTGATGAATATGGTTTCTTATATAAAATATACATCCCTTTAGGCTTAACTAATAAGATCCACAGTAAGGAACCACACTTTAAGAAATACATTGTTGCATTCATGTTTGGGTTAGAATCCTTAAAGATGGAGGAACTCTGGAAGAAATTTGGCTAGCGAACGCAGATATGTACTTTGTAATTAAAATTATTATTTACTGCATTTGTTTTATATAATAACAATGTGGCAATGTGGTAGGTAATTCGTAATATGAAAACGCAGCATGATGTAAAGCTAAGAAAACTCGTTTATAATTTGTCTTGCTTAATTTTCTCCAATTACGTGTTTTCAGCTGTATGCATTTAGTTCTCGTCCATCCAAGTCTGATGTGCTCCTCCCTGCAGCTGACAGACTGCAAAAAAGATAAAAAGACATAAAGACTCTATGAGTTTAGGCATGAAAATCAATTACATTGCACTGGTAGGCAACGATTTGAAATACATTACATTTTTGAATCAGAAACGTGTTTAAATATGCAAATACAAGGGACTTACTGAGCTGCATGATTTACGCTTTTGCCAGTTATGAATTTTTTAATATTTTAAAGAAAAGATCAAGGTTGGTACCGGAAGAATGCGAATTCAGCTCTTTGTACCTCTCGCCTTGATCATTTCTCTGCTCCAGAATATGAAATTCCTGTTGAAATATGAAGCTTAAGTAATAAAGATGTTATACATAAAGCCAAGGAACCATAACCATATGGTTCACCATTACTAATACATATTTTGACGTATAGAATGACTTTTATCAAAAGTATATGAACCGAAGAATACTAAAGAATGTTAGTCGATCGATGATAGTTTATGCTCCTAATTCTTTTAGTAGTTTACGTGTAGGTAATCCATGTGCTCTCTAACCCACCACAAGTTAAGAGCTTACAGACAACTGAATGCAGTTGATTTTTGGTCATGTTTTGCATTTGCATAATGAAATTTCAGTAGTGTCCTATATTCACTGAAAATCTATTGCAGTTCTGTAGAGAATTAAGTCTGACTGACGAGCTTTCCGTTCTGAAAATGTAATCACATTTTTTATCAAGTTATTTTCATTTACACACATCGTTTTACTGATTCACTTACACCCAAACGTGCTCATATGCACATCATCTATACATCAATCCATCTCTCACAAAATTAGAACTATATGGGAGTGAAGGTCGCGAGTATTCCTTTCCAGGTTCCATATAAATACACATTTTTATGCTTTTCTACAGATTTTACTACCTGCTCGGCTGGGGTGTTCCAATACTCTTAACTTCCATCTGGATGTTCATAACAGCTACGGAGTTTCATGGAGTGTGTTGTTGGTCTGGCTACAACTTTTCCAGAACTTACATGTTGTTGGAGGGAACTCGGCTTATTGTCATCTTTGTAAGTCTTTTCAATCCTTTCTCGCTGTAACAGAACACACAGGGTACGTGCCTCTTCCTGTATTGCCCGTTTCACATCTTCCTGAAACCTTTTATTTGTTCACCTTGTTCTAGTTGTGTGTATTATGTAAAACAATTGCTAATTTGCCAAAGGCTACGTATTACGTGGAAGTACTAACGTTATGTCAGTAATGTGTTCGTAGCGACTAATGTCGTCGGAATATGTAGTATGGCATGAAAGACAAAATCCCTATTTGCAACGTTGTCTTTCCTTTGTAGAGGTGCCAATAAAATGTGATCTCTCGTTAAAGAATAATTAAAGAGAAGAGCAAGAATGAATAGACAAGGTTGGAAACCTTTGACCGTGTACTCAATGCATAAATCTTGAATGCATTAGTGTAAGGAGAACTGAAAGCATGACCTTTGTGTTTTGGTGTCAGCGCCTTCTCAATTAGGCTTAACAGCAACAAGCAAATATCACTTATTCCTGGTAAGCGACAAGTTGAAAGACTGCGTTCTTTGAAAATTAAAACCCATCTCATATATACCATTATGAAATAAGTAACAGACTACATAAATCCTTTGACAGAGTAGCTTTAGGCAGTGATTAGCTACTGAATTCTGAATATCAAATCCATTATCGTGTGGTGAAAGTTTGGCTTCTAAGCTAGATGATTTAAACCATAGTTTTCGTGGCAGTGTATGAAAGTAGGTATATAGTAGGTGCAACGTTTTCAATGTTTTAAGACTACGGAGTCAATATTTTTCGACGAAGTAGGAATATAAGACTAATGTTGTTTTGTTTGTTATACATTTTCGGGGTCTTCACACATAATTTTTCATGCTTTTGCTGCTTGTATAAGTAAGATAAAGATATAACATTTGATTAACATGGAATATTTCATTTTTTTTGAGCTTCAGCACACATAAATCCATTAACATGCATAATTTTCAAGTATTCACGTGAGCTGACTTGTCTACTTAAAAGGAGTCCTCTTGTGGTAAACTGATTTCCTGTCTTACGCCGTATCTCATGATGGAAAATGGAAGTAGTATGCGCTCTACGTTACATAACATCTTTTAAACCTCTTTCTTCGCCACTCTCAACAAAGTGTGTTTTATTGATTGGTCTAGGTTCACAATGAATCCTTTGTTATCTATCGAATCGAAATGAATGTTCAAATAGTACGACACGTTCGCAAGCCACAATGAGATTTTCAGTTTCAATGCTGAATGAAATGAAGTCAACTTTTTTGTTCAATTCCGTGTTCAGTGTTGATGTCAGAATTTTTAATGACATTCATTACATTCGGTGGTTTTTCCTCGTAAACTTTCTTCCCGTGTTTTGATTGTGTTTCTATGTCTAGTCCCATTGTTCTACTTTCAGCTCAACCTACTATTTCTCCTTAACATAATGAGAGTTCTTGTGACAAAGCTGAGGGAAAGCAATTCCACAGAAGCGCAGCAAGTCAGGNTTCTACTTTCAGCTCAACCTACTATTTCTCCTTAACATAATGAGAGTTCTTGTGACAAAGCTGAGGGAAAGCAATTCCACAGA
This sequence comes from Orchesella villosa, assembly GCA_036850725.1. Classification (NCBI taxonomy): domain Eukaryota; kingdom Metazoa; phylum Arthropoda; class Collembola; order Entomobryomorpha; family Orchesellidae; genus Orchesella; species Orchesella villosa. Next base: position 7,956 of record JAANSM010003576.1, on the reverse strand, counting down.
AGCGCAGCAAGTCAGGTAATGAGTTGTATCACATTACCCCTTCCATTATTGTTTCATGATTTTCCACAAATATTTACATTACCTGTAATTGTGTGTATATGGAATGTCAACAAATTGTGAAATCTACGTATTTGTTTACTACTTTTTATGGGAACGATCTTGAAAGAGGACATAAAATAAACGCGCGTGGGTATATAGCCAGCAGCAACAGCAATTGATTTTTCAAAATAAAAAACTTTTTGCTTTTGACAGTCGAATGCATATATTGAATGTATCGAAAGTTTTTTTCGTGGGTGGAAAATCTAACTTTTTATTGACTTTTCTGAAGTTTTTTTATTTCTCACGATTATCAGTTAAATGATTCTCATTTTTTACTACAATAACTGCATATAACATAGCGTTCATAACTCGTAAATTTGGCTCGAGAGCTGTGAGAATTAGAGCGATATTGAAAAACACACAGTTATTTACTCAACATACTTTTCGCTACGCATTGCTACTCTCAGCCTACGCTCACTACAAATTAATTTTCTTTGTTATATGCTAATTACAGAATTACAAAAGGTTATACAGATTTTAGTGTACTTGCGCTTGGAAAATTTCTTTAATGAATGCGTTTATACCTCGCAGAAAAATTTACATTGTATACATTAATGATGGGAATCTACCTCTACCTACATACTTTCTCGTGTTTTAATAAGTTTGAAGTTGCTGTTTTCACAATTTTATTCAGGTTTATTTTTTAGCGAACAAACTTTTGAACTAGAAAGAAAGAAATACTAATGCAACATTGCAACACTGTTAGAAAGAACAAGAGTAAGAGTAAACTGTTTGTTTTTAGAAACAAAAATCTCCTTTTGAAATTTTAGCTATTATAATGTTATTTATTACAGGAAAGCAGTCAGAGCTGCAATTGTACTATTGCCGTTGTTGGGCATCACCAACTCTATCCAGATGGTGCATTCCCCAATAGAAAAGTCACCGACAGAATTCGCCATTTGGTCGTATGGAACAGCGTTTTTGTCCACCTTCCAAGGATTCTTTTGTTCTCTCATTTACTGTTTTTTAAATGGGGAGGTAAATTGTATACTTAAAAATATGTTTCAGATTGTGGTTGCCAATTATTTTGGGTTTGCTTACTTTATATGAATCATGATATTCTACCATAATTGAGAAGTTACCAGAAATCAACATGACTTCTGAACTTTTTGACATGATTAAATTTTTTTCCATAGGTTCAGCTCCAAGTTCGACGTTACTTTAGGGCAATACGACACAGAAAGTCTGCTGGTCTCAGACGTAAAAGTTTCGCACCCGTGGCATCAATGATAAACCACATAAACACGTTAAAGAAAGGCGAAGGTGGTGGCTACAAACAATATGGTTCAAGATTGGATAATATGGAGCTGCAAGGCAAAGTTAATGTAAAGGAAACAGAAGATGGAGGGCGAGTTCGTGGTAGGGATGACACCAAGAACCATGGTGGAAGAAGAATGGATCCACTCTTCGAAAATTGGGATGAGGCAGATCTCTCATCTCATAATAATGTTATCATTGAGCTGGTGGAGGTTCCTCATAATATCACTCAAGTTAATGGGAGAAGCCATATGGGGACAACTCAAACAGGTTCAGTTGACATTCATGGAAAGAATATTAGTACAAGTGGAACGTCCACTGGTGTGCAAAATCCGAGTGTTGGAGATGGTTCATCTAGAAGTAAATCGCATGACAATGTTCCTCATACGAAAGAACACAAGGTAGATACTGAGAATGAGAATATTAGATGACATGAGGAGAAAGTAAGTAGCCGTTGCGGTCTAAAAAAAGGTAATACAAAAGTAGAATCTAGTCGCAAGCTTGATGAGGATGGCTCTGAGAAAATTTTCCAGATTGATGATGAGACCGATATTGAGTCTGACTTTGAGTGAATGATTTGCTTTGCACGTGAGCACAATTTTGAAACTTCAAAGCCACGTTCAAGGAAAACGGATTGCGTGGGAGTGCAGTAACCCATTCCGCAACAAGCACACAGGAACAGGAAAATTTACATTAGCTAACCAAACATACTCCCATACATGTGATCCAGAAGAACACACAAAATAAACAGAAAACGTAGAGCACATGCAAAACTTTCATTTATTTATATGAGATTTTTGTATATCCTTAAGCTGATTTAAGATTTTAAAAATAGACTCGAAGTTATTATTTCTTCACCAATTTATGCATATATAACACGTTCGAGCTAACTTATACAGTCGTGGGAGTCGTGGGTGTGTATTGCAATATGTAAATTTAATACGATGTACGCGTGGGGAAATTTACGTAGCATTTTTAAATCCATAACTGTAACTGTAGAGTAAACATGGATTGATGTATTTCACAGCAAATTATTGCTGAAAATTAATCAAACTAAAATTCATGATTTGTAAATTATAGTGGTTATACTGACAATTTATTGTAATTATAACAAACTAATTCATCTATGCAGACATCTACGTAACTAATTAAATTCTATTGTCCATCTACGTGTATATTTAACGTATAGAGTATTTCAGTAATTTGTGGGGCTAATAAATAAAATAAAATAGGTGACTTCCGGTAGTTTTACCAGATTAAGGAGAGATGGCCACTTAATTTTCTTGGCCATTGTATTTTATCTTGGTGATCTGAGCTTCCTACTCATTTCATGTGTTAAATTAAAAAGGATATTGATGTTTCTTGTGTGTTACGAACTATAAATATTAAATGTGACAAACGGAATTTTCAGTTTTTAACTAATTAACTAACAACTAATACAGCGGCTGCAGCTTTTTTCGTTTTTAAACGTTACTTCCTTATGTTGTATACTTAAATATTAACATTTGTTAAGCTGTACCTTAAGTACTTACGGAATAATTCGTCCGAACATATACATCGAATAGTGGGTATTCTATATTGAATCTTGTATATTATGCAGGTAAGCAATGTGTATAGGAGTAAACCATATAAGCTTGTTTTCAAGGTATGAGAATGAGATGAATCAGTAAACAAATACTGTAATGATAATAAAATAATTATTGAGCACAACTAGTTATATTCAAGTTCGCCCTATATGTAACTTTTGATGTATGTATTTGAATAATAAACATGTACTTCAAAACAATTTGGTGAAAAAGTTGGGAGAGATGAATTCAGCGTATTTTTATTGGCTTTCATAATGACAGTTGGGGTTATACGAGAATTTTCACAATTGTTGGTAGGTTTTGTATTATTTACTTCAAGATTTTGGATGGCTGTTAATGTTTTCAACATCAAGACGAGGTTTTTAGCATTCATCATCAATTCCAGCGTTTTCTGACTTGTCACACTCTGTCAGATAATTTCCAGCAAATTCGGAATGTCGAATGCCCAAGCTGAATGCAGGAGGCTGTCGATACACTTTACTTGAAGATTCGATCACGTTATAAGATGCTGGACCAGCCATACAACTTTGGGATTTAAGATCCTTCCATCTTCCTTTAATAGTTACTTCACCTCCCTTGTATTTAATTATGTCAGGACTTCCAATGTCATAAATGGGACCGGGAGATTGGCTCAGTTTCTCAACTCCTTTGCCACGACCCTTTCTATAGAAATAACAACAATAAACAATTTAGTATTTATATTAAATACATACCATACGCGACTATTTATGGATGGTATGGCAAATATGAGAAAATCAGTGTTATATTAAGGTTTTTGTAATCACATCGAAACTTCGCCAGCGGCACACTTGTCCGGAATCCTCGGTCCAAGACAAGGAGGCAGGAGATAAATAGGTCCTGGAGAAGCCTTTCCTAGTTCAATAACTTTTGTTCTGAATGAGAGAGGGAAAGCTGGTTGCTTTATTACGATTACAATTGATGTCTGGATAGTAGGCAGCTGGACCAGGAGTTGTTGTTTGGAAATCTGCGTTCAAATCACAGTTATAATTAGGATAATGTACGTGACATAATTAAATGAGAATGAATATGAAAAGCAATCTGGTTAAATGAGAAGTAGAAAGCGTACCAACAGATTTAGTCTTCGGTCTTAACGTGTATGCTGGTGACCCATCTGGACCCTTAGCAGTCATTCCTTTTGGAATCAAGTATATAGGACCAGGACTCTTTTTCGTCTGTATCAATGTAGATCCTAGTTTAAGACCTAAACTGTATGCAGGATTCCGTTTTCTTGTCTCATCATGGCCCACGTAACCGACAGTTGGAGGAAGATTGACGGCAGCTGGACCAGGCCCTCTCATCATTTGCAAGCCGGCTCGTCTGTCTGTTGAATTTCTGCCCATTTTGATAGGTATTCGAAGGTATTAGGAAAATATTTGGGAATTGAAGTGTGCAGTGGGTGAAGGGTGAGAAAATGAGATTACAGGTATAAAAGCTGAAGTGTATCCTACGCGCTATCCTAATCTAATAAAAGCATTTCTGGAAATGGAGGAAACTAAAATGTTATTATGAATTACGCTTTCAATTTAGGAAACGCAGAAAATCCTTCCTGACTTCAGCGAATGCATAAAAGTAGCAACCATAGTAACCTCCTTGTATTTGCCCATCGACAGCTCACAGAACTCCATCATCGTCACAGGTCACATCGTCAATGTCAGTATAGAGCATATTTCGGCATTGGTGGATTATGTTCTATGACTTCTATGCTGTAATCTGCTACACTTTTGTTTGTTTCTTTCTTTTTGGTTACTAAACTGCGCAGTTGTACATACCTATAGCCGTCTTCTATATTCCAGTTCATTCCTGCTATATCACGTAGGGCTTTGGAACAAGTATAGAATAGTTATAGAACTAATTTTATTAATCCCTGCAGTAGTCCAGTTCCAGAATCCACTCTTACATCATATAGCATATTATTATACATTCCCAAAGATTTTAGTATACTTAAAATCTTTGTACATACCATTCATACCAATAATTTTGTATATATGCAATATAGAACAAGCAGTTAAAGTCATTATTTGAACTCCCACTACAAACGCCAAATTCTTTTTAGTAGGTAGTTAGAAATGATCATGATACGGCTTATAAATTTTATGTCTATACATTGCCATTTTATTCATTCGAGCTTCAATTTTGGAATGTTTTGCCTGGTCTTCCTGCCCAGTTCCATATTGTATGTCAGAAAATTGTTGAATTCGCATTCGAAGAATTACAGTAAGCGTCTGCGTCTGCATTACGTATAATATCATCATCACTAGATGGGAAGTGTAAATGTGATGTCAATACTTTAAAATATAAGGCAGTAGACACATATGATAAATACTTGTGCTAGTATAGTTGCAATGTGTTTGGGTTAGGTATCTAGCTCTAGCATAATCATTAAGTTTTCTTTCAACGAAGATCATAAAACCATGATGGCGCAATAAGCCGGTTAACAAAGCCGGGGTATCATTAAAATTTTAATGGTTCAAAAAGAATATTACCAACTGCAATATTATGACCAAAATTTCTTAGAAGAGGTGCGTTATATGTAGTATATTATTGTTTACTCCTCTTAGAAACCCGATGTGTCCATGTCCATGTCCAGCTGGTTGAAAAATGATAAATTCAACAACCACTTCCTTCACTGCTATATAGTCAGTATATATTCTGCTCTCCCCTTCCTTTTTTCAGTAAAACCAAGCAATGCAGCAAACTTACAATAATTGGTCATAGTGTCCATGTCCTAGTTATAGCTCATCTTTTTTAAGCGTCTGTCTATACCAAGGTAACTGTGGATTTTCTAATATTTCTTATGGAAATTTTCTATTGCCGTCCCAAATCTTTGCGCCCAAAAAATGCATTGGAAACCATAGGCATGTCAACACTTATCGAATTCTGTACAACCCACTTTGGTCTATACGTATTCACGTCAATTCAAAAATTGCGAAACATTTAAAGTCTTCAGCGACAGCTTGTCAACGTGACACCAGTTGACCATTTCATTTCTACGCCAGTTAATTCAACACATGCAACTTCAGTCTCCAACTCGTTTCTATTGCGTGTACATCTTTTTCGATAGAATTTGCGACAGAAAAGGTTTCGCCAGCTATTAAAGTGTACATACAAAAGGGGTTGGTTTATATAACCTATAAATAATACATGGCTCCTATGCCTCCTTTCAGAGCTATTCAGCATTCAGCCATTCTCATTTCCACATCTACTGGAAAAACGGTTTTCCATGCCATGTTAACCTCAACTCGTCTACGTTACACAATCCAGCACCATTATACTAAGTATTTAACAGGCAAGCATTGATGGTTTTTTGCATGACTGACTAGTGGTCATTGCTGAAATGTTATGCTGAGTTATGTACATTTGTTTGTACCATTGGGTCTTCTTCGGTGTAGCAGTTGGATTAGTTACTAACAAAAGTACAACTCTGAAAAAATTCTTTGTGAACAATACGATGAAATGGAATCATAAAAAGAGCCCCTTCTCTCTTGAGTGAGTGAATACCGTTGAGTTGTTATGTCCTGTTTTACAGCCACTATTGACTATATAGCCATAAAAATCTTTGTGAATGAAGCAGGCATATTTACCTTCGCCTTTATCATCTTCAACTGGCCAACCGTAACGGAGAAAAAGTTTATAAGGGTATGGTTTTACAATAACGTTCTATCCCTCCTCCAAAATACTTTATTCATTGCGAATTTTTTCAAACCTTTAAACTTTTGCACAAACTCAAACCCTACTTCTTCTTCCACACGTTCATTCTTTCTGGCTATTGTTCGTTTAGTTTTGGCTTCGGATATATAATGTGATTGCTCAATATGGAACATGTACAAAGTGCTACATCGCATCGTTGAATCCCATATTTTTTTGAACTTACTTAAGGTTCATTTGGTAGATGGTACATAAACAAAATTTTGTTTTCCCGCAAGTATGTTGACTAGGCCAACTTTCATTATAAATTTATCCTTGAAAACACCCGTAGAACTGACTTGAAGAAGGTGATATGATTGGATTGTATGAGCGCATGTTACCGGATTGTAAAGAAAGATCTATGAATATATGAAGGCTAACAATGCATGAGGGGAAGTGAATTCAGACGCAAATTGAAGAAAGATTCTGGCAAAATAACTTGAAAGTATAACGGACATCCATATCCAGGGCTTCAGTCAGGAAATATTCCAGACAGATGTTTTACATTGTTGCATCATGTATTTATTGCTGTTGGCTGTAAGTTTTTGGAGAATTCAAATGTCAATTCTAATGCTACTAAGTCCTACCTTTACTGATCTGGGACTTCCATGTGACAAGTCAGGTAATACTGTAATAGTGAAGCCGATAGCGATACACTCTAAAATCTAAATAAAATGCAAACAGCAGTAGGCAATGGCAAATATTTGAACTACATGAATAAGTAGTGTAGTACTGAGAAATCTGTTTTCACTTCTGGAGCTACTGCTGCTATGCACTCCCTGGTGAACAATCTGGTTATGTCATTCGTTTTCTCAAAACCCGTTGCGTGATCTGCCGTGGTTAGCAACTGTGAATAATGCCAAGCTTTGTAATGAAGTGTCATTGTTGATCATTTTCTACGGAAAATCTATTCTTGCAATTTATATACGTTTTCTTTCATGTTACAATTTTTTAAATAAAACATTAACTATTGATAATTTTATCGTATATGAGAAACCAGGAAACGTTTTTCTCGTAAGTGCTATGTCAATTCTGGGACTTGCAGTGCTACTGGTTTAAACTACTTTTATCTCCACAAATGGCGACTGCATTTCATGGAAATGAGCCTCTTGAAAGTACATAAACTCACCGAGTGTTCATCTGACTGAGCTCTTATCTCATGCATACAAGGTTTATTTTTGACTTTCCGGCATTTTATGTAAAACCACTCTCCAAATACCTGTTGGACCTAAATTTTACTAACCAATCCTCAAAGTGCATAGTCAGCGTATATAGAATGCAATAAATGTAATCCTTTTACACAAAGCAA
>JAANSM010003575.1:0-12648 GCA_036850725.1 Orchesella villosa | reverse complement strand
ATCGAGCGTCGGCTACCAGAAAACGGAAACCAACTCCAGTTTCCTGAACTCAAGCAATACCAAGTAAATCACTTGGGATTCCTCTTTTACAAAAACGATCCGGATTTCAAAATTGAGAATCACATTCACCCAGACATAAATCAAGAAGAAGGTGCAGATTTTCGATGCTATAATACCATAATTGAAACCGTTAGCTATCGGCCTTACCCACCTCAACGAAGTGCCTGGGAAATGTTTGTGATACCAGATTTCAAGGATCCCGCAATTCTCTCAAGTTATGGCGATAATGAGCCTCTAACACTGGTCGTTTTGAGAATGCATCATTCCCAAATTGATGGATTTTCTTGTTTGAGCATGTTGATAACAGGGTTGGGGCAAAAGGCTTCTTACGTCACCCCAAAACCTGGTACTCTTCAAAATACGGAAGTTTTCAGGTGGTACAATGCCATTCCGAAAGTAGTTGAAGGTTTTGTTAACCTACAACTTCGCTACTTACACAACATTAAATTTAAACAATTTGCTGCAACAAGAAATCCTAATGCTGTTGGAAAAGTTCATCATAGAATATGCCCACCAGTTCCAAAAGAAGCTGTCAAGAAAATCGCTCAGAAGTATTGTGTGAGATTGCCAGCTGTGTTGATGGCACTCGTAGCACACAATTTAGCAAAGGTTTTGGGACAATCTGAAACAATGCCAAGAAGTGCCTATGCGTCGTACGGAATACCAATGCCGAATCATCCTGGAAAATTGACAAATCACGTGTAAGCCGACATTGTGTTTTACAACAAGTATTGGCATATGTGCTTTTTTTAATGTGTATTGCTTATGCATCGCTTGTGGACGTGTGGAGTGCTTGTGAGCTTGTGAAATGCTTGTGGATTTGTGCGCTTGTGGAATGCTTGCTTGTGCGTTTGTGGAATGCTTGCTTGTGCGTTTGTGGAATGCCTGTGCGCTTGTGGAATGCCTGTGCGCATGTGGAATGCTTGTAAGCTTGTTCGCTTGTGAGCTTTTGTAATACTTGTGAGCTTGTGTACTGCTTAATGAGCTTATGTAATGGGTGGGAGCTTGTGTGCTTGTGTACTGCTGACTGCTTGTGAGCTTTACTGATTCTGTATTACTTTTTCATTCCTTGTGTGATTGTGTATTGCATTTGTGCTTGTGAATCTGGGCCTGTACACAGGCAACTTGTGTATTAAAAAATCAGTACTTGTGGGTTTTAGTAAGTCGCTAAAAATGGATAAATATAATAATGTTTTTGTTCTTCTTTCAGCAAAGTTGGTTCTGTCTCACTCACACTTCGCTACCAAAATTTAGTAACCCGTATGAAAGAGTTGAATACGGAGTTTCTCAAATTGAAGGATGATCCAACGACCGATGTCATTATGTATATTGGCCGTATTTGTGGTTCTCTATTCCCACCAATGACAAAATTCCTAGTGAGAAACTCTGCCTATGTTCCATTTTCCATCACCAATTTTGCTGGAGATTCGGAAGGCTTCTCGGTTGGAGGAAGGGAGTGTGTAAACCTAACTGCGACATGTGGTCCTCATGAAGATATTTCCGGTAGTCCAATTTTTTAATTACGTATAAACTAATGTTTGCAAAAATATTTATGAAACATTTCTTTGTAGATGCACTGATCATGTTTATGGGACACAAGGATCACATCAACGTTAGCTTGTGCATAAACGATACATTTCTATCAAGCGAGGAAACGGAACAAGTTATAAACGGGGTTTGGGGGGACCTTCAGAACCTTATGAAGCAGATTGTTTGATGTTTTTGATTTCTCGCATAAATGAAACGTTAGCATTTGATTTTTTAATTAAATGCATTTCGTTTCGTTTCATTTATTGATTATTTAGTCAATATTGCTGGAATTTTAGGAATAAGTATATATAAATTGTATATACGTCACATCACATATTTCAATGAACACTATCTACCAAATTGCAGTAATATGTAGCCTTTATCTACTGGAAATTGGTATTTAACTTAGATCTTACCTCAATATACAAACTCAGTGTTGGGAATGGAATCGACTTTTTGGAGACGATCTGGAGGAAATGTAGTTGATGCATATGTGAGGAGTTTGAAATCCACAGTCTGTCTTAGCTCTTAAAAGCGTAATTCGTAGTTGCGGATCTTGTGATCCCAAACGTTTAAAAAGCTTGTATGATTGAAAATTTGAGCGAACATGTTGTTATTATCCACTGAAAGCGTTGAAAACGCATATAAGTAGATTATAAGATCAGTATCACGTCTGCCTGTCTATTTGTAAATACGATATCTCAGAAACTACTCGACCGATTGACTTCAAATTTGGTACACATATACCTTAAGCTAAATAAATAAGTTAAGAGGAAGGTCAGACCTGTTGACCACTTGTGACTCCAGATATGGGGTTCGAAAGTTCACATGCATTTTATATGAACGTAGAATGCACAGTGGAATGGCTTTTATGAAAATTTGTGACACCAGGCATTGGTGAGGGGTGAATGCACATGCATTTTAAATACGATTGTTTTCACATTTTTACACAGAATCAACAACTGATCACGGTAGTAGTATACAAACGACAGTTTTAACGTCTGAAAACGTTAAAACTGTCGTTTGTTAAGTGGGTATTATATTAAACACTGTTTATTAAATAAACACAATCATGTTAAGTGCATGCATATTATTGATTATTTTATTGAATAAAATGTTACAATAGGTGTTACGTTTAAAATATATTTGGACAACTACTTAAACATTTCAAAGTTTTATTTTTAATTGACATATATAGTTTAACTCTTTTGCTATACAAAAAACTCCTTTTAGACTATTGACTATTTACAAAAAAATTAACCTATTCTTTTTGATAGATACACTCCTCGCGAACAAAACACATTACAAGATAATTTTCGTACAACGTATCTAGTTTTTCCTTTCTACAAGCAAGTACCGAACCTAAATATAGTAATAATAAGACCTATCTTCGAACATCTTACAAAACCTGACAAAGTATATAAAGTATACGTAGAATCCCTACATATACGTGTGCTCTTTTCACGAGTTAGAAATATAAAGGAACAACTAAAATGAAAGTAAAAAACAAACAACATGTGTTTAATATTTCTACTCTATATGCATTCTACATTCGTTCTTTCTTTCTTCTCCTTGCCTCGCGCCCTTCAATGCAACGTGAATACACTATGTATGAAAGTAAGATCCTCAATATCCAATATGTTCAATATACAATGTTCAATCTTCAATAATACCTCTCAACTGACTATGTGACTTTTTAGTCCTACTTTTAAGTAATCAATAAAATTATAGTTTTACACTTCAAAATATGTTGATAATAACTGTATTTGGGTAAGTATTAACTATTAATTACTAGATAAAGCACTGTTCAGAAGTAAATTTATCTTAATATCATGTAAATTCTTTGTTAAACATTCAATTTTTGTTTCTCATTATACTGCAATAGGTCTGACGATGCAAGTTTTATTGTGAAACCGGTCGCCCCTAATAAAGTGTGTTTGATTAGAAGTGACTATGATATATTTTCATTTTATTTAACTTAATCATATTCTCCTAAACTTTCACATCATTACAAATTTCATTAGAGGTAAATCGTTTGCAAATATTGTTAAAGGAAACTCCTTTTAAACGAAAATATGCATTATAGACAATACAATCCACAAACATTGGAATAATCGTCTTGGTATTAAACAGACATTTTTCATCGATAAATTCTTACAGGGATTTAAATTTAACATTTTATGTTTTAATACTCTTTCCTAAACTGTCAAAATAAATAAATGGAATAAATAATTATCCAATGTTTTCCGGGAATTTCATTCGTATTTAAAACAATTTTTTGGACTAGCTAAAGAAATTACCAATTGATATTTACTTGAAGGTACCATACCATACGAGCAGATTGATTACCTCTTTGATAGGTATGTTAACGCATCCAACAATTCATTTGCATTCATGATAAGGGATTAAGAAATGAAACGCCGGAACTTCCAAATAGTATAGACGTTGGTGCTTGTCCAAGTATAATAGCTGTCACGTTCTCCGTGCACCCTCAACCAAAGGTAAGTTGAATACAAAGTTTCCCACTGCGTTTTATAATTGAACAAATGGGTAAAATAAGGGGATGTGGATGTTCTCATTTTTAATCCAAATGGAGACAATGCATTGATAACACATTTGTATCGTAGTAACTTCGAACCACGTCCCGTTATTTTACCCATTTATTCAATTGATGTGTCTGTGGCATAAAATTTCATCAGCGTAAGATTAGCGGTGAAAAATTGTTTATCAGTTATTGTTGTTTTTCTAAATGTAACGCATATTATTTTTCTTCAAAATAAAAGATCGCAATCGAAGATAGGTAATAAAACACTTCTTATGTATACACTATTAATGATACTTAAGGATACGCAAAGTCAGCAGCAGTTCGACCTTGTCTTGTAGATTACGAGTGGGTTTAATTTTTCTTGTCTAATATGGTCAATCAGAACAGTCTTCCAGAAACACTGGGGGATTTTTCATATAGAAGACCACTTCCAATAAAAATTACTCATGAACGGTACTTTAATCGGATAATTGCTCGAGCTGATGCTGCTTGTTCACACAGAAGCGTAAGATAGAAAAGCGTGTTCCAATCCTCATCAGATTTATTTGCAAGTGGTCTTCTCGCATCGTAGTCTTCTAAACTTTGAAAACTTAAATAATCAATGTAGTTTGGATATAATAATAAATTAAACGCATCTCCTTGGTGTAGTATTTTCTCGTGGTCTGACGCAATAGCAGGAAAACGAGTGTCCTTTTAAAAGGGAAACGTGAGAGACTTGATCATAGGTTGTATATCATCACTCCAGAAGTAAAGATCAATTGCACGCATGAACTTAACTGAAGTCTCTTACAGCGTAGGCATTTGCAAAAATGTACACTTTTGTATCAACAGCAGATATAGCTCATGTGTTTTCAATAACGCCAGAATTCTGAAACTAATTTACGAATTTCACAAGAATAAAATTTTATTTTAAGGTTGTATTATGTACTTTACGATACTCCATTAAAAATACAACACGTCATCTGTCAAATAAATCTGATAGTAAAATAATTCACATTTGGCATCAAAAGCTAATATACTGACGTCCCACATTTGTATTTGAAAGCATCAAAATCATTTTTGAACAATACATAATTCAGCGATCATGATAATCAATGTCGGCGTTTTTAAGGTTTTGGAAATGGTACTATGAATTTGACTATTTAGACAAAAAAAGTCTGTGTTAGGGACCTGTGTTAAAAGTGAGTAAACAACATTTCTCTTTCCAAAATCTGTAAAACAGAAAATCCACCTACAACCTGTATTTAATAAGGTTTCATTTGTTAAAAAAAATAAAAACGTAACAATACAACTAATCTTTGTCCTGCTATGTACACAAACAGTTGACGTTTTGCATAATAGGGCATCACAAGCAAAACGAAGGAAAAAATAATATACCACTATTTCAAACGGAGACAAACAATTTTCGCTTGTTTTATAAAATCTGAGATTGGTAAAAACCGTCGTGATTCAGTTTATTTCAAAGTTAATTAAGGGTTTAGTTTGTTAAATTTTGAGTCAAGATGTCTAATTTTAGAATTTATTAGGCTTTACCACTCTTTACCACTTGCAATATATAATAAGCTGTTGGCAAATTGTGAGTTAACAAAAAACGATGATACAGATAATGAATCGTTAGCTGAGACTACATCATTGAAAATTACACCGCAACCGGAAGAGAATTTCAATGATGAAAACATACTTCAATATATGTCTCAGAGATTTAAGGAAAGAGGGAAACGTTTTCTTGAGGTAAGTCCTCCCTTTCATAAAGTAATTGTGATTTTATCACAATTAATAATGCTTTAGAATTGTGGTGTAGATCTTCAAGCAATATTACATCAAATGGACCAATTCTAAGCAATTAGTCATAGCTGGAGAACATCATGTAGATCACTGTTGTGGATGTGATGATATACTTGATAAACCCAATGCCTAGCAGACGACTACGACATGAAATTATTACACGACTACGACAACACAACGCACCATTATTTATCTTCCCAAATCATATAAGAAAATTATATGAGTAGTACCTCTCTGCCGGAAGTGGAAGGATTCTAATAAGTTTTGCGGATTTCTAATGACCATGTCGAACAAGATATCGGTGTAGTTAAACATGCCGCTGGCATGAGTTAAACACTCAGAGATTGTACGTAATGCTATTACGCACCTGTTAATTAAAAACTTTGTACTTTGTAGGTAGGTGTTGATGATGATGATAAAGATGATGGTTATGTTCTGACAGCATGCTGTGTGGAAATTTTAACTGGTGATGATTTTCGGCAAAAGGATGTGCTTTCTGGAACAATGACTCCAACTACTTATTCACTATACTCCATTTAAATGGGAAAAGATAATGTTAATTGGGAATGAGAAATATTTAGAGTGGTGTGGAGGTGGAATTGGAGTTGGATGTTGTTGTGTGAAAGCGTTGGAAGTTGCCGGACGCTGGAGTGGACACGGACACATGACGAAGTCACTGATAATGACGATGGCACTAACGACGATTTTGTGATGATGATGAACATGAGTTGACCATCGGAAATATTGTTTTGGTTTGTAACAAGCCGGATGATGTGTGAGTGAGAAAAAAAGCTAGCCGATGTTACTAGTGGCCCGTTGAATTAGTGACTGGTTGATTATGTATGTTTGCATGTATGAATATATGAACTTATATAATAAATACAACCTGTCATGCCGCTTGGCTTCTCTGCGTGTTTCCATTTTATTTTACGCGTAAGCTTGTATGTTGTTATGTTAAGTAATTTTAAAAGTAGTTTTTTTGTGTAATTTCGTTTCTTTTGAAATGGAATAAATAAACAATTAGTTGGTATCGTCTATATTCATATATTATGTAAAACCCATTCTATTCCCATGACATGATATGCAGGGAGATCTTTCCATTTCTCCATAGTAGTGTGGTTTTCCTACAGGTAAATGCAACCCTCAACAATCGAGTCGAGTGTCAAGATGTTTAATAAAGATTAATGCTTGCATCGCCTCTTCTTCTCAGTTAGATGCAGTCTCTTGTTAAGTTTTGTATGGTTTGTTAAATAATGTCGCACGTATCCATCTTAATTCAATCTTCTATTGGTCCCATCCGCATTTAGGAAACGATTTATTCATATCGTGAAGCATGCGGTTGCGAGAATAATTCAAAACATACAAGCAGTCCCTCCCAAAATTGGTTAATATTTTACTAAGCTAAAATTTCTGTGTTTGTTTACTTTTAACGTTTTGATCTATCCTAAGATAACAAGTGGAAATGAATTACATAATATCGTATAACTATATTATAATGGATAAGGTTGAAACTAAGTTTGTAATGAATTAGTTACACCACGGTTTTTCGAAAACCCGACTTGTATAAATTTGTTTCAGAAGAAGGACTTTGAACACTCAAGTCCATGTAAATTTACATAATTAATTCTTATTGTCTATTTATTCAAACTGTTTTACTACAATCTTTTGCAAAATAACCCATTTCAATCCAAACTCTCTCGAAAATGTTATTGTGACAAACACAACACCAACAACCAAAATAAGTAGAACAACTCGTATGCTGCTGCTCAAACTGCTCGCCTTAAACTCATGTGGCTTCGAAATGTCAACCAATTTCCCTTCACCTTTGTAAACTGATGTATTAAGGTCATTTTGCCATTCAAAAATTCCCAAGGAGTGCATTGCCATCATTTTTTGGATCAGTCCGGTGCGTCATCAGAAATCCTTTCAATGATTTACCTAAATATTCCTTTCCAAATGACAAAGGCTGAACTTTTTTTCTTTATGATGTCGTGTAACGTATTTACTCTGAAACTTTGTCAATGCCGATTTATCCACTATGACTCCAACTTTAGGATTTTTGGAGCAGTTGTATAAGTGAATTCTTCATAGCGTACCATTTGAAGTGGCCACTGAACAAGCCTTGGCGTTTGAAATAAATCTTTGTCAAACAAAATGTTAACGGTAGGACTGATTAACAGGAAGTGTGCCCCAGTTTTGTAGCTTAGAAGCACTAATATTTAGATTATCAACGGTTGAATGATCTGTCAATACAAGTGGAAAGCTTAAAGGTGAAAGCTACAAGTCTCCAAAGATTGTAATACTAAGCAAACAGTTTGAAAATAGGGAAAGGTAAGGTTGTTAAGGTTGGATAAGAAAGGGTCGTTATTAATAGACATGATTTATGGCTAATGAGGTGGTCAATATGTTAAACGGGCGTTGTGTTCAGGAGTCGAGGTTTGGCCGTTTGTAGTTAAATTTTCTAAAAGTAAAATCAGAAATATCTGGCTGCCCGAGATTTTCGGGTTGAGGGCCATTGTGGAATGTTAGCCGAAGCTCTGAAATAACAATGTCCGAGTGGAGTACAAAACTTCCAGCAGTTTACTCACAGTAAATTGAAGTCGTGATTACGCGACGGGCTAGTGTCGAGTTCGGTCTTATATAAGATAGAAAACGGAAATTACAATTGAAATAAAAAGTCAATTAAACATTGGATGGAATAATAGTTATACTTTTCTTCACGCAAGTAACATATCATTCGAAAACTTTCCTTATAATGACAAGATATACGATATACAAACACTTTGAATATAGTTACTGGTCTTAGTTTAAGCATGTGAGTAATAGTTTTCCTTCTAAGCAATTTTCTTCTATAATTGACGTAGTCATAGGATATAGGGTATAAACCGTATTATACCGTAGGTTAAACCGTATACGATATCAGCTTATGGTGACCTTAATTGCTTTTATTTAGCTAATTTTCGAGTATCGTATTTATTGTAAACTCTATCGAACCCAGAAGAAGCAGACAGGAAAGGTACACCAAATGGTAAGAATTCGTAGTTTCGACCAGAACTTGTATCTATGGTTGAGGCATAAGTAGGGCAGACCAGGCCAACCATTCTGCTACTTTTAAGCTATACTGGTAAGCTTAATACTGAGGTTGAATCCACAAGCGTGGATGGATGTTAACTACAAAGCTTACAAAGGATATTGATTTAGTTTTCAACACCCGTCGACTAAAAATGGTTGGTGATGGTTTTGAGGTATTACTCTTTACACTTGCCAAATAAAATAGTATTCGCTATATAATCTTTATCAAACTTTCTGCTTTTAATTGTTTTCTTTATTAATTGCAAGCAAGTGGTATAACATTAATAAAAGAAGGTCTCTTGCATGACCAAGACGAAATCGAAAACCAAAAACCGTCATAATACATCTCCCCGAAAAATATATAAAACATATGTAGTTGAACATTGAAATAGTAAAAAATATATGCATATCACATGTATAAAGTATACCACCACATCATGAAGAATTCCAATATTGAACTTGTATTTCCTGACTCTCAACTAACAAGACAGTTGTCTTCGTTCCTAAAGCATTTTCTTTTATACGGTTTATAGAGAAAAACCTCTTACATATCCACTTGAAACCAACCTCTCTCAAAAATGTTATTGTCCCAAATATTACACCAACAAGCGGAATGAGAAAAACAAGTCTTATGCTGCTTTCTAAACTACTCGGCTTAAACTCATGAGTTTTCGGAATATCCACTAATTTTCCTTGAGTTCTGTAAACCGTCTCATTAAAGTTACTATGCCAATCAATAATTCCGGATGAGTACATTGCCGTCATTCTCATAACTATTTTTGGGTGAATCCAGTGGATCATTAAAAAGCCTTTGAAGAATTTCACTAAAGCCTTTTTTCCAAATGAATATGGATAAATATTTTTTTCATTTTGATGCCTTAAAACGTACATACTCTGAAACTTTGTCATTACCGACTTATCAACTACAATTGCAATCTTAGGATTACTGGAACAGTTGTACAAGTGTGTCAAGCCCGAAAACAAGAGCCAACCTGGGTAACTTACATTTTCGCTCGGATATTCCAGATTCATTCGAGTGTTATTGTATATGAACCAGTCAGCATTTCCCATCAATGGAAACATGTAGTAGGAGAGTTTGGATGTCCAGTTAATTTTAAGTAACTTTCCTGTTTTTGAATCCCGCCGCTTAGTGGTTGCCATATGAAACCCTTTTTTGGTCATATTTATCCGATGCTTATCAAGTATTTCAGATAATCCAGCTAACACTAACCGCGATGTTTCCCTACTCTCTGACATGGGGTTACTCAAAATCTGATATTCGTTCGAAACCAGCTCCTCAAACGAACTGAATGGAATGGGGGCAACTGGGGAAATTAGTTTCGTGATATTTTCTCCTTTGTATCCATTGCTAAGTATGATACTCATTAGCAGGTAAGCTCCCATACAAATCTTGAGACACGAAAATTCATAATATGAATCAGAAATTTCATCTGGTCCTTGCTCTACAAGCGGCGCCATAAATCCGAAAATGTAATCTGAAATTTTATCTCTTCGTCTAAACAATTTCATTCTCCGTACAACCAGCGCTAATCTTTCAACTTCGAGAAATAGAATGGGAAAAATTAACAGCGTTGAAGCTATTGCAATCCAAGCGAAAATCTTGTATGAGGAGATCAGCTCAAGAAATGGAAGTTTACCTTGAACGTGACCACAACTAATCCAATGTAACGTTTCTGTGGTAACGGGAAACATAAAGTTTTGGTGGGGCCGAAACGCCTTGTAAATAATGTGGGGATACAGCATTCTCGTCACCGGATGACAATTCGGATAGCAGTGACTCCCAAATAGCATATAAGTAGCGTTCCCCAAAACATAGAAAAGTAATCTTTCGTTGGTTAGTCCGCTTCCCAAAACATAGAAAAGTAATCTTTCGTTGGTTAGTCCGTGTAAATTCGTACCGGTCCAAGTGAACTGTCGCTGTTCCCAACTTTTCGGGTATTGAAAAGTACCGAAGCTAAGTTTTGGTTTTAAATTTTGGCTATTAATCACCCACCAGATATTGTTTGTGTATTGAGAGAGATCAGTTATCCAAAATCGCAGCTTATCAAGGTTTAAAAGATCCCTTCTGGAATCATGAATCTTAAATGCTTGGAGTGCTCCTCTGGCAACGCAGTGGTGACAATGAAAATTTACTTTGTATACTTCGCAAGTGCTTGTTAACAACCATGGTGGGTTTTGGTTTATCTTTGTTTCGCTACTTTTTTCTTCTTTTAATATAAATTGAAAGATTTCCCACGAAGTTACTGGCAGATTGAAGCTTTGTCTTTTGTCAAAATCGAGGTTGTGAAATGTGCTTTCAAATAAGCCATAAATCCATGGATTGAGACAGGGCCAACGTTCTATTGCTATGAGAACGTCGTATGTCTTTCTCGTTCCGAATATGGTTGCTCCTAACCGGAATTCCTCGTGCCGCACTAGATGAAGTGGCCACTGAACAACTCTGGTTGTTTGAAATAAATCATTCTTACATGAAATTTTGGAGGGTGGACTAACTAATAGGAGATTTGTCTGGCAATTTTGAAGTTTAGAAATGCTTAGATTCAAATTACCATCGTTCATCCGATTAGTCAACACGATTGGGAATTCTGAAGGGGGAAACTGCAAGTCTCCGAGGACTGTAATACTTAGCAAACAATTTGAAAATAAGGGAAGGTAGTCATTAATGTTGGATAAATAATGGGTAGTTTGACGACGACGTTTGCAATTTGTGATTTGGTCTTTTAAAATGAAAAGAAAGATTATCAAACGGTCCACTTTTACGTTTAGTATCCTCATTTTAAGGCTTTGTTCTCAAGATAAAATTGAAGGGACTACTGTCATTTAGAAGACCCAAATTCTAAGCAAAAACGCGTTGCGTGCTTGTCAGACGTGGACTTGTCTGTAAAAAATTGAAACGGAAATTGACATAGTAAGAGAGTGGACCTAATATTAGCTAAAGCTTTGGAAAAAAGGGTCTACAGTTTGTCAGGCATGTATATCAGCATCCTGTTTTTTAGCGTTGGTGGCGAGTTACGATAGGGTTACGTAGAATTTAGCATAGTATCAGTTCGTGTTAAGGCTGCTTGGTTTATATTGCTTTACCTAATTTCCTCTTTATAAATGGGAGGTTGTATAAGTAACCTAAATTAGAGAACCGATCAGGTATCGTACACATGTACTTTTCGTGTCATGTGTGGTTCATGACATGTCATGTGAACCACATGAAATGAACAATCGACATGGCACATGAACATGACATGAAAATAGTTGATTTTGTTCATGTAATATCCTACATTACAGTATAGTAAGTAGTAACTAATCTGAAAACATTGACTTGAACCTCTAGTAGTACTCATGTTTAAAATTTTTTTAAAATGTATAAACGTAGAAACTATGGTATCTTGAACATCATTTTCATTCTAAATTTTCATTCTGAATGTATTCTTGGATAATTTTGTGCACACATTCATTGAATTTAAATACATGATCATGTAATTCATGTACACGTGTATATACATGATTACATGAAATGAACATGAATATTCCTAAACGTAAAAATGATTCACATGATGAAAACATGAAATTTCTCTAATATGCATGATCAGACATGCGAAAACTCCACAGGAAATGACATGATCTATTCTCTAGCCTTAAAA
>JAANSM010003574.1:0-12648 GCA_036850725.1 Orchesella villosa | reverse complement strand
TACAACAAGTGGGTCAATGTGCTTAGCATACGACGTTTCTTCGTCTTGCCACCACATGGCTTTTGGAGATTCTGCAGGATACTTGCACTTGTTTTCTTCTAATCCAGCAGCCATGTTCAATTCGTACTCTAGGGAGACTGAATTCGCTGACCCGTTACCTTCACTTCCACCAATGAATGTTACAGGTCAGTGCTTGCTGAAATTAGTATTGGCATGTCATGTAGTAATGGTATTTAATGGCAGCATAATTATTATAATAGCTATAAAAAATTTGATATTACACAAAAATAAGGTATTATATCTGTTACTATCACAGATTGATACTTGATATTAACTAACCGATATTTTTTTGGGATTAACAGATGAAATGGCTTGTTACGCTTCCGTTGCTCTTCCACTTATGCATACTCCATTATTATCAGAATGGCCGTCAGAAGTTCTTCAACCAGTGTACAGAAAAGCATCCCGAAGTAGATCGACAGATCTTGCAATCTATGAAAATGGTCGGAACTATTGGGTATGCTCCAAATCCTGGAACATACCGTCGAAATCAAATGCAGTACAAGCCTAATATGGGTGGTCAATCCCACTCAATACAATCAGGAATGGCAACAAGTGGTTCTGTGTCACCGTTTGGGCATGCTAAATCATTTTCTCCTGTCCCGCCGTACCTTTCACCAAACCATCTCGCTAATAATCAAGGAAGTTATCTATATTCTGGACCGGGTATGAAGGCAACAGTGTATACTCCAAAGCACCATGCAAGACCGTACTATCACGGAAAGTTTTTGATTCCAAAACGCTATGCAAAAATTGATTGGAAGAAAAGTGCTTTCGAAGAGTCAGACATGGAATCATTCAATCGGACACAGTTCTCTGGTCTCGAAGCAATTACGGCCAATTCGTACTGCAATTCGATGATTCAAGTGTTATATCACTTTGAATATTTGAGAGGAACTTTGCTGAACCATTTATGTAAAAGAGAAGCCTGCTTAAGCTGCGAGCTTGGATTTCTATTTCATATGTTGGACCAAAGTAAAAGTATACCATGTTCCGGAAGTAATTTCTTGAGGGCATTTCGAGTTGTTCCGGAAGCTTCTGCTTTGGGTTTGATCCTACAAGAAAGCCAGTCAAAGAAACGATCTGCCTTTCTTAGGTTGATACAGGTCAGCGTTCTCAGCTCAAAATTTTACTAACCTGATAGGATAATCTTTTATTTATGGGTCTCAGATTTATTTATTTTTATATTTTAACGTTTGTT
Source organism: Orchesella villosa (assembly GCA_036850725.1). Taxonomy (NCBI): domain Eukaryota; kingdom Metazoa; phylum Arthropoda; class Collembola; order Entomobryomorpha; family Orchesellidae; genus Orchesella; species Orchesella villosa. Next base: position 11,387 of record JAANSM010003574.1, on the reverse strand, counting down.
GTATTATTTTTGTTCAGAGTTGGAACAGATTCATTTTACATCAGATTCAAACTGAAGTAGGGAAGACAGAGTTCGATAAGAAGGGAAGTAATGGGAATTCATGCAGGACTACGCCAAATCCCATTTTTCCAACGGCTGATTCAGTACTATAAAATTTTTGTGATGAAGCAAGAGAATACAAACAGGTGTACTAGATGCGGAAGAGAGGAAAAGAAAGAATCTGAGGTCCTATTAAGTAATATGAGTTACTCGTTCGCTGGTAAGTCTGCCCTAATATGAATTTTATTATGAATGCATAATTTAATGCCAACAATTAGTAATATTTTTTCTGAAATTGCATTCGTACATAGGTGGACGGCATTGTGAATTCGTAAAAATCTTACAAAAATCAATTTCACCGGAGCAGACAACTCCAGCTTGGTGTGATAAATGTGAAAAGTATCAGCCTACATTTCAATCGAGAGTTCCAAAGGCTTTGCCCCCAATATTGTCACTGAATTCTTGCTTAGACAACTCTAATGTAAATAATAGAATTCATTTTATAACCATACAGTGTGTATTTTATGAGCGAAACTTCATTAACATAATTTACTTCAATTTATTAAAGGACTTCTTGGGGTGGAAAAATTACATGCAATCCCTTCTTCCCGATAAGTCTCCACCGGCAGATATTTCTACAGAATTTCCACCGAAAGGACAAAGCCCTGTTGCCCCTCCAAACGTAAGATCATGTAGATATGGCAAAAACTGTATGCGACCTGATTGTAAATTTTGGCACGAAGGTCGGCAAGGACCAAATAAAGAAGGAGAACCTGGTGAGTTTCGTCAAGTATTTCGGCAGTCCACACTTTTTTCAGGAAATTTTAAGCATTTCAATTTGAATTTTTTATAGGAAAAACGTCAGAATTCGATTTAAATCCAGAAATACAAGCCAAATGGCTACCAAAAACTATACGCATCCAAATTGACGAATCTAATCAAGTATCCGTGTCTGATATAGAAGAAATCGCCCAGATGGAAGACTTAAATAGGGATATGGTTTTAAAACAACGCTGTGCAGATTATGAGCTTTGTGGTGTTGTAATTTTTGTTAGAGATGCAGAGAACGAAGAGAAATGCAATTTAGTGTCAATCGTTCATGTAGATGAACCGTATTTTGAAAGGGCTAAGCAGGAAAACAATAAGTCGGGCTGGTTCCTATTTAACGATTTTTGGTATAAACAATTCCTTTATTCATACTGATCATCCTGTATAAATATTTTCTCAGTGAACTTATAACAAATTGTTGAATTTTAGTGTGAGAGAAGTTGCAGAGTCCGAAGCATATTCATTCAATCCTAAATGGAAAATACCAGCAGTAATATTTTACCGGATGAAACCTCTTGCTGCGGAGTTTCAGCGGCTGGAGACTCATCAAGTTATTACGGCTGAAGTATTTAAAGAAAAAGAAGGGATCAAGAATAAGAAGTTGGCGTATAAACCGTTAAGCCCAGACGAATTACCAAAGAAAGGTGAACCATTTTGTGTGGCAATAGACGCAGAGTTTGTCACATTAGGTCAAGAGGAAACCGAGCTTCGAAGTGATGGGAAATTAGCCACGGTCAAGCCGCAACAATTATCTGTGGCTCGTGTGACATGCCTTCGAGGACAAGGACAATTAGAAGGAACACCTTTTATTGATGATTATATATCTACCCAAGAAGTGGTTGTTGATTATCTAACAAAATATTCAGGAATTCAACCTGGAGATCTCGATGCCAATTTCAGCTCGAAGTATGTTACAGGGCTAAAATCTGTGTACATGAAGCTAAGATTTTTGGTTGATATTGGTGCAAAGTTTGTCGGCCATGGACTTAACAACGACTTTAAGTAAGTAAATACTATACTTGATAATCTTGACTTTGTTATTGATGTGAATTGTGATACAAGTATGTTAATTTATAAACTATTATTACAGAGTTATCAACTTATTAGTTCCGCAGGACCAAGTTTTAGATACCGTAAATCTATTTTATCTTCCAAATCAACGTCGGATGGTGTCTCTTAAATTCTTAGCTTGGCACTTCTTAGGTAAAATTCTTTTAAAATCATCAGATTACATTCGCCAGGCTTCAAGCATTTCTTCGCGATTTAAATTATTTTACTGTGTTTCTCTCTCTTTATTTCAGGGATGATCATTCAGTCTGAAACGCATGATTCAGTCGAAGACGCTCGTACTGCCTTGGCCTTGTACAGAAAGTACGAAGAATTAATAAAGACTGGAAAGTTGGAAGAAGCCCTTATTGATCTATATGAAGCTGGGAAAAAAGCTCAATGGCAAGTTCCAAATGAATGTGATAAGAAAGTTACTTAACATTATAAAAAGTATATTGAAATTGAAAGCGTACAAATGTATGTGTTATATGAAAGATTTGTAGTTCTATCGATGCATTCTAAACTAGCGTGAGATTCTGCGTGTGATTACATAAGTTAACTTTTCGAGATAGATACTTAAGAAATCAGGAAATGAAAGGGTTCTAATTATAGTATTATTTTTGTGGTATTTTGGAATTTTTATGATTGTTGAATTTTTTATCCACTTTTATCATTACTCGTATTTCTGACAGTTTTATTTTAGCGCAACATAAACGTAGGTAATTTGAATGTGAGCCTAATTACCAAGCCTGTAATTGTAATTGAGGTTTTAACTAAAATCCATGTGTGATAAGTTTGGTGATGTGTTTTAACAGTACATACTACAGTGAATATTTTTTTCAGATAAAATCGTTTAGACTGTGCATGAATTTGTTGGTGATGTTCATAGTTCTTCTGAGGTAAAAGTAACTTATTCAATTCCGATATAATGAATTTATTGTCACCTTTTATTAGTATGTAAGTTAAGGATATTTTCGAGTAACAATTATCAATCTCGGAGTCGAAGGGTAAGATATAAAAAATTATTAAGTAATTCTAGAAGCTCTGAGCTATTTTTCCTAATTCAAAGGTAAGGGTACCATAGTGGTAATAAAGTACCTATGATCTTTTCCCTACTCGATGTAACCATATAAAATCAATAAAGAATGAAAAAGAAATGCTTGTCTTGTGTATATTTAAAAAGTTTAATTTTTATTACATGAATTACATTTTACATATCTTTAATTTCAAGTTCATTTAGAAATACAATTTAACAAAGAGACAAGATATAGTAATCAAAACGAAAGAACTATTGCTTACATGTTACACTTGAATAATTCTAATTTTCAAACGAAGGATTTATCCTTCATAGAATTTTGGCAAGTCGTTGTGAAGCACAACACGACGGTCGACTCCATCTTTGGTAATTGTACCCAAACGGACACATCCTCCGCTGCTACCATCCCGAGACAGAGCCAACGTTAAACCTGTACAAGATTGAAGAGATTAGATTTTGTAATGATGGATCCTGTGCAGTTAAGCTACTACAATTACTACATCTCATACCATTTAGCACTAAATTGTTCGCATTCTTCGCGAGTCATTTTGGGCTTGAAAGTGGAATCAACATATCCATAGATAAAGGTAGATCCTGAACCACCAATAGTAACTGGTTGACGAACTACCATTCCTCCGATTGGGACGGAGTACACCTGACCTCCGTGGCGAGAATCCCATCCAGCGACAATGATCCCAGCGGACATCTGGTCACGATAATTGTAGCAAATATCTTTAAATACTGCTGCAGCAGAACGCACCAGAGCAGGCTCTCCCGTCTCGATCCTAGAGTAATTTACTGTACAGTTAGAAATGCAATAGATTACAATGCCAATGTAAATGCAAATGTAGTTGACTCACTCATGGAATTCCAAATGGTAGGTGACAACGTCAGCAATAGCTTGAGTATCAGCAGCTGATCCAGATCTACAACAATAAATTCGATCGGTGACTCTTGTCAGTTTGTCTGTGACACGATTAGCAACGTATGCGCCAGTGGTAGTTCTAGTATCAGCGCCAATAACGACGCCACCATCGAACTCTGCTGCCATTAGGGATGTCTAAATATTAAAACGAAAGTATGCATACCATTTATATCAATTATTACCTAAAGCAAAGTCTTTCAAAGCTCAGTATTTGCAGTTTGCTATTTGCTATAGTCAATGGTATACTCACCCCTGTCGAATGTTCAGATGTGAGCCAGTCAGGCATGTCCCTGAGGGAAGCCGCAGGTCGTTTTGTGAGACTTTGAGGGGAGTTAGTCCCCAAACCAAGGCAAGCGAACCGATTGGGCACATTGTCGGTCAGGTACGAATTCATTTTCGTAAGATTGATGGTTCCAAAATAAACCTAAGTAGTATAAAAGCAATGAGAATCAAACAATACTCTATTGAATCTTTTAAATTATACTACCTCTCTGGTGTCTGGGATTGAATATTATGCACTAAATTAAAACGTTAACACGACCGAGTGTATTAGTTAATTATTAGTCTGTGACAATGGGCAAATATTTTATGTTATATGTTAAACGGTGAACGATTGACGATACCCTTTAATCTTTACCCCACACACAACACACCAACACAGCAGAATAAAATGTACAACGGAACTACTGCAGCAGCAGTTTTGAAATATTTATATCCCCTTTCGGTTGGTGTTTGGTGGAGGAGGCTAAATTGCGGTTGTTCTTACTCAACAACATATTTTCACACTTACTTTTAGGATGGACGGACGGATCTTCGTTTGCCTCCGGAGAAAGGTCCTTGAAACGCTTCGCAAATCTTGAATGTCCGAAAAAATACGGCACAAAGTATAATGTATACAGCAACACTACGTAGGGATTTTCTACCCTTATATAGAATTTCTGTTAAAAATCTAGAAATTTTATAGATTTTCAACACCTATCAAACACTTTTAGCACAACACAACAGAGCAAAAGTACGGAGGATGACAGGAGAATATCAATGCAGATATCTGTTTTCTTTTGAGTCCTATATAGAGTTGTAAATGCAAGTAATCCGGACATAGAAAAATGACTTGCAAATACGCTATGCTGTCGGATAAAGACCAACTCTGAATTTCCTGCCATACTTTGTTCAGCTCTAGGCAATCTTGAGAATTTATATGAGACGCAAGGGGTTGCGCCTTGCGGATGTTTTACGTAAAAGATGACTTGCAGTTGCATGTATCCGTGTCCAATAATGTCCCTAGTTTCTTCCTATCTACAGAAACTACGGTTTATGTTCTTCGATCGAACTGCTTCAAGTTTGAAGATCTTAAAATTATGCATAGGTATAAAATATTCAGTCAAATCCATCATTTATACGGATACTGACTATACTGACATACTGATATCGTCCTAAAGATGCTATGTAGAATGAAGATTTATGATAGTTTCCCCATACTCATAAAATATAGGTGCCCCCCACCTGCACCTGCTTAGGTGCGTTTTATGTAGAGATCGGTCGTAGTGTTCGTAGCTATCAGAATCGTTTTTATCATTTATCAGCATAAAAAGAAATACAAATTTTATCTGGAANTATCAGAATCGTTTTTATCATTTATCAGCATAAAAAGAAATACAAATTTTATCTGGAAAAGTTTATTTCATCATGTAGGTACGACATTGGTTATATAAGATAGTATGTCATTAAGAAATGAAATTCACATAAGGTCTAATTAAATTCTTTGTGAACGAAATTTGGTTTACTGGTTTGGTTAGTTTTCATTGTATACATAATTTGGACGATGAAAGTTTAGTAAAGGGGTTATTGGCATTGGTTGGAAAGTTAATAGTCATTTTCCTCAGCGAATCTGACTGAGGACGAACTTCCTCTTTGGGGTCTGGGCGCGTAATAGAGGCCACTTGGCCGATTCTCCCTGCGCCTCAGTGGCCTTCCTCCAGGTCCTTCCCATCTCCAAATTTCAGTGGGGGCATAGATTGGACCACTTTCTACTCTCAAACCATCTTCATCCCGAGAAAATCTGATTTCGCGACTGTCCCTTGGACGAACGGGAACAAGAACAATTTTCTTGTTTGAGTTGGTGCTAAGCTTCTTGTTTTGCTGAGATGATGTTCCTGATGTTCTCAGAGATCTGGCTTGGGTCTTTTCTTGCTTTTGTTTGTTTGCCTTGATTTTTTTTGCTTGCCTTTCACCAAGTTGAACATGGACTGGCTTCACGGGAATGTAACGATATCCATCGTACAAAACGGCACCACCCGATCTTGGCTCCTCGACGTCTTGGAGAGATGTTCTGCCCCGATATTGTGGGGGCCTTCCTTCGCGGTATTGGGGTGGTCCGCCAAGGTCGCTCTGAGGACCATTTCCACTACTGCTGCTACTGCTGCTTCCTCCAGTAAAGAGGCTCATGAGTCCTCCACTACTACCTTGTGGGGCGGGAGCTCCTCCGGGAATGTTAGCAAGAGATCCACCGTAACCACCTGACCCTTGCCCTTCAGTGTAACCACTTGGACCTTGTCCACCCTGTCCGTAACCGCTTGGACCTTGTCCACCTTGTCCGTAACCACTTGGACCTTGCCCACCCTGTCCGTAATCAGGGCTGGCACCTCCTTGGTCATCAAAGGCTAAATAAAGTAAATAATTTTTACTATTTACTCTTTTTCATGAAATGACAGTTGGCGAAATTAATTCGGCACCTACTTCCTGTATTTTTATCTTCTTCAGGGAAAAGTTTCTCCCATGGAGGAACATCGAGGGATTGTTCTTCATCTTCTTCTTCATCCTCTTCCTCCTCTGAACTCTCATCGTCATCATCTTGTGGCTCCTCATCTTCCTCCTCGTCGCTTCCAGATCCTGGGGCACCTTGATCCTTCTTCTTTTTCACGATCTTATACTTGCGAGCTCGGGAAGCAGCATCTTCCAGGTCAAGATTTCTTGGTTGGTAGAAGAATGGCGCAGATGCCAATGTGTATTGAGGTTGACCCTCCCAGAGGCTTCTTCCACCTGGATATTCACCATCATCGTAGCTAACTGGTTCGTAGTAGCGTCGGGATGGGTAAGCTACAGCCACAGCGATCGAGGCTGCGAAGAATATTGCTGATGCTACTGTCAACTTCATTTTTGTCCTGAAAGAAACAACTTCATTCTTTTATTTATGAAAACAAAATATATTTATGCAATATGCTACAAATTCAATTGCAAAAGACAGACCTATTTGATATGAAATGATAATGTTAAAGGTTCGCTTCTGCTGTTGGTTGATGCTTATGATGAGCTAACAAGCACAAAACTGGACCGGACGAAGGCCCAAAGTATACTAAACGAAAGTAGCAGTTACCAACGGAGTTTCGATTTGATGTTGTTGACCATTTTAATATATACGTAAGCGATGTGCATTTTTTCTCCATGTTGAGTGAAGAAGCACAGTAGGATTGTAGAGTATCATGTTAAGAGAACAATACGTAAAAAATCATTCCTTTACATTTTCAGTCCAATTACTTTTCATACATTTTCCATTTTCTTGAGGCTAGTTGATTTTCTACACCAGTGAAAACTACCATTCACCATTCTAGAAAGATACTGTTTGTATGTGTTGTGTATCATTCATCGGTTAATTATGTCTGGATGTACGTATGTTGAAGATGAGTAGTTTATGCAAAAATGCGTTTAAAAAAGTAGTTTTTGTCTTTTCAGTATTCAAAAGTCAATGTTCTTTCTGTCAAAGAGTCTGTTTGTGTGGTTGTTCTTCAAGCATTTATACGTAATCCTACTCATTCGGAAGAACCAGTCTGCAAAAGAGTTTTTCATGGAGATTGGAGATAACTATCTTCTGGCTTGTGCACTTTCATCTTCATCAACATGCCCGGACTCAATGTACTGTGAATGTACACATACAAGCAGAAGATGCAATGAACTCTAACTCCAATCAGGGATGGGATGGCATATACACAAGTTGGTTTATAATGATGAAGACTACATGATGAGCTTCCTTTTCGGTTAATACCCAGGTGTAAAAGCTTTGAGCCTTTTAATCAGCAAAGCAGTCTTGCGTATTCAACAGGACACAATGGTTGTCTACTCATACTCATCATATAGTAGGTACGCATCTTCTTGGGAGATGTGGTCAGCTTATCTTTGCATGTGTATATATCTTTAAGACTCACACTTCTTGTTTCAAGCTCACTCACCTTGAATGCGGTCAACAGTTGAGAGATACACCGGTGATGAAATGATGATTAGGGTTTGGAGTAAGGGCCAGTAAACTTATTTTTTTTTGTGTAAAAGCAACAAAGCACAATTGAGTACATTTTTATCATCAGAAAATCCTTTTTACATTGCCAGTTTTGTAACATTTTTGATTGCTTTTTGCAGCACCAAATGTCAATGCCAATTACTAAGCTTATGGTTTTACTACCTATAAACCTGTTTGGGCTCTTGAACCGCCTGGATAATCCGTTCCCCACAAAAATAAATACGTACATCTGTCTCAAAATAAGAAATTTTTTTTTGCCGATAATCAAATGGCAATCATGGACAACGGATTTTGCTGCCTGATTATGCAAATTTGAATGTGTCCGTTTCTGACAAGAACAATGAGAAATCTATTGTTTATGGGATTAAATTATGTACGAACATGACTTTTAAATTGCATGAATTCAACCGAATCGATTCTTGTTATTGTTCAATGTGGTGGTCATAATTCTTAAGTGCATGTTACATATATGACAGCGGTTTTGCATCGGATGACTACTTTTTGGATTGGATTAATTTCATGTTCGTATCAAATGGTGTTTGTTTCTTCCTAATGAAAATTTATTGTCACGACTGTGACTGAAAAGAATAAAAATCGGAGTAAATCATTTTTGAATTGTGCAGAAAGCTGTTTCTCTTTTGAATAATTGGAATCATTGTTCTTTTTTTAAATTTCAAGGTTGGCAACCCTAAAACCTATAGTCAACTTGAGAAAATGAGTCGCTGATTAAAAAATGAACAAGTTTGTTTTGGGATTATAAAAATTATTCTATTTATTATATTCTCTGCTTGCTATAAATTGGAAACTGCAAATCACACTGATTAGAACAACTGACTATTTTTTTAATGCTATTGTCAACTATACACTTAGCTTCCGAAAACAACATCATATATTTCTTTATAATGATTTACAAAATGTACTTCGAGACCTTCTTTTATAAAGCCTGGTAAGTCATCAAAGTCTTTTTTATTCTCGCTGGGAAGAATCACACAAGTTACACCGGATCTTTTAGCAGCCCTTATTTTTTCCTTAATTCCCCCAACTGGTAAAATCTTTCCTGTAAGAGAAACTTCGCCAGTCATTGCAGTATTCTGTCGAACAGGTTGTCCTTTGGCTATCGATATAAGAGCAGTGACAATGGTACACCCAGCACTAGGACCATCCTTGGGAGTTGCACCTTCTGGTACGTGCAAATGAATGTGAGAGTTGAACAGGAAACGATTTACGGACTCTTTTTGTTGCATGAATGTCTTGGAGAATGTATAGGCAATCTGCGCCGACTCCTTCATTACATCGCCCAACTGACCAGTCAATTCTAAAGTTCCGTCTAATTTGGTTTCATCAGCGATAGGCTTTCTTTTGAATGTCTTGGAGAATGTATAGGCAATCTGCGCCGACTCCTTCATTACATCGCCCAACTGACCAGTCAATTCTAAAGTTCCGTCTAATTTGGTTTCATCAGCAATAGGCTTTCTTAAACTTGTCTCAATAAACAGCGTAGAACCACCTGAAATAAACAAAACCATTCAGAATTCCCGTTAAATCAAATAGGTTATCGGAAATGGCACAAGAATTATTAATATTTCTTACCCATGGCAGTCCATGCGAGACCCATCACTACACCTGGAGGCGTATCTAAATACAATCTATCGTGAGTGAAGACTGGCTTCCCTACAAATGTCTCAATGTTTTCGTTAGTAACCTCTACTTTTTTTTTTTACCCATGGCAGTCCATGCGAGACCCATCACTACACCTGGAGGCGTATCTAAATACAATCTATCGTGAGTGAAGACTGGCTTCCCTACAAATGTCTCAATGTTTTCGTTGGTAACCTCTACTTTTTCAGCTTTCTCCTTCACGATTTGAAACGCAGCCTTCCTTAGAACCTAGATAAAGTGTACATATAAATTATACAGATGATATAAAAGTGCAAATATAATGCAAAAATCAGTCTTGTAACTTATCAAGTTGTACCTTTTCAATATGCTTTTGCAAATTTCTTACACCGCTTTCTCTACAATATGAATGTATAAGCGTAGTCAGAGCTGCAGGGTTGATGAAAATTTGTTCGTCCTTAAGGCCTGAGCTTTTCATTAATTGAGGTATTAAATATTTTTCAGCAATCGCTATTTTTTCTTCTAGAACATAGCCTGACACGTCAATCATTTCCATTCTATCTTTGAGTGGTTCCGGAATGGTATCCGTCACATTTGCGGTACAAATAAACAAGACTTTTGACGAGTCAACAGGCACATCAAGATAATGATCTAAAAAGTTCACATTCTGCTCTGGATCCAACAGTTCTAACAGCGCAGATGTCGGATCTCCCATGTAGCTATGTCTTCCCATTTTGTCAACCTCGTCGATGAGAACCAAAGGATTTTCTGTTTTAACTTTCTTCAAACACTGGATTAATTTACCAGGCATTGCACCAATATACGTTCTCCGATGACCTTTTATTTCAGCAACGTCTGTCATTCCACCAACACTAAATCGGAAATACTACAAAAAAGAGTCCTCATGTAAAATCTTAATAGCTGTTGTAAAATGTTAATGTATTCATTCAAAATCCAAAGAAACAACAAAGAATAAAAGCACGAATTACCTCTCTATTAAGTGCACGAGCAATTGATCGTGCTATACTAGTTTTTCCCACTCCTGGGGGACCCTGTGAAGAAGATCAAATATTAACATGAGGGCGTGAAACAAAATTTTCAAATAAAAATTGTTGTAACATTCTTACGTAGAAGCACAAAATTTTTCCCTGAGTAGATCCACGGAGAACACTTACGGCGATGAATTCTGCAAAGGAATGAATACCAGTTTTAATTACCAGTTTTCAATCCAGCACACAGGTTATATTTTTATTTATACAGTAATGAAATAATTTGTGGAATCTTAAACGCACCTAAAATCCTCTTTTTAACGTCTTCCATCCCATAATGGTCTTCATCTAAGACTTCTCTCGCCTTTTCTAAATCCAAAGTTTCCTGACTGCTTATACCCCACGGCAATATTGTTAGCCAGTCTACGTAATTTCTAGTAACACTAAAAAAGTAGATAACCGTTTATCAGTTTTATTTAATACAACGTTTCATTGACATACATAGAACAAGATAATGGTACCGCGCAATAATTACAATGTAGTCTTACTTGAATTCCGAAGCATGACTATCCAAAGATCTCAATTTAGTTATTTCTTCTTCAATTACGTCCATTACAG
>JAANSM010003573.1:0-12652 GCA_036850725.1 Orchesella villosa | reverse complement strand
AGGAAGGCAAACTATTATATTATAAACTCCGCTTTATCATCCACTTTATTACCGGTAATCCAAAGCTTAGTTCCCTAATAGCTCCTAATCTTTTTGTCGTTCCCACTGAATATTTTTTTATAACCTACATAATTTAGTAACTATTTAGTACCACTAAGCAAGGAACATAATTCAGTACTTCACAAATAAAGTTATCATGTATAGGCATAGCTTCAAAGCGATTCATTTCGTATCATAATCATAATGACATTATATATGCATTCATTTCTCATTTCTTCTGAAATGGAGCACAAGTTTTCACTTCAAACGGATTATTATTTTCAGTTCATATAAAAATTCTCGCAAAAACAAATATAGAGTCACTCATATTGAGATGAATTCATGCATACTTCATTTCGTGTCAGTCAGTCTTCATCCTTTCATGATTTATTTATCAACACGAACTCAGAGAGAATTTTTGTGATTGCTTTTCCACACATACATTAGGTCTATTCTATCTACACCCTCACAATATTTTGGCAGGCATGTATAAAAATTGTGTAAAAAAGATAAAAAGCAAAATATACATGATGCAATGGTGGATCTTGAGACACAACTTTATGAAGTAACAGTTTGTGCACTTGCTGCGGGAGATTGTGAACGGGTTAAGTGACTGCATGCTTCTGATGGCGATAAAAGCACAATATATTATGTAGAAAAGGTATATTTTTTATGATGATGAATGACCGCACACCAAGCACGTAAAGCTCTCCCTATGTACATGATGTATTATTGGAATGAAGGAGCAAAAATCTGGATTTAAGAGAAGCCCTTTACCTCTGTCTTGTATCACTGTGCATATTTTGCTTTTAGCTATGTATGTATGTATATATACATAATTATGTATTATTGGAATGAAGGAGCAAAAATCTGGATTTAAGAGAAGCCCTTTACCTCTGTCTTGTATCACTGTGCATATTTTGCTTTTAGCTATGTATGTATGTATACATAATATTATGCAGAGATGGCTTGACCATATAGTTAAAGACTATGATTATATCATTCTACAAACCTAAGAGTAACTTTTTGGTATGCATGGTGGAAGGATCGGTTGAACGGCCTTGCCTTTTGCTATGCTCTTGTCTGGAGAGATCTACGTAGATTTAGGCAGAATTTATATGCATAAAAATAACTATAAAAAAGTGTTTTTTACATTGGTAGTACCAGGTACCTATATGCATAACATCGCATCTCGCATCGCTTCTCCGCATCGCATCAATTCACATCCATTCTTGTGTTCATTGTACCTAAAAATGCTTGAGCTGCAAGAGCCTACCAAAAAAAACAGCACCGACTAGCATCTCTCTCCTCTTTATACGCATTTAATTTCATGCTATTATTGTGTGTGTGCATATATGTACCTATCACCTATGTTATGTTCGTCTGTGTGTGCACTGCACAAGAAGAATTTGACAAGAGAGCAGCTGTTTACAAACTAAAAATAACTTGTCCAGAAGGATAAAAATCATGGAGAAAAAAGGTTTCAAGATGTTAAACTTCTTACTAAATGCATCCAACGCATATTGATTAGATTAACTCACCATAAGGTGATCTATGTCCAGAAGGATAAAAATCATGGAGAAAAAAGGTTTCAAGATGTTAAACTTCTTACTAAATGCATCCAACGCATATTGATTAGATTAACTCACCATAAGGTGATATATGTAGATGGGATTTGAAGAATGCAAATGAAAGCATTTTTGGGGAGGACCAACCAAGACGTTCTATAATTTCTCTTATCATTGCTACATATTGTGAAGAAAGGTTTATTAGTGTTCACTGTGGAATACATGGGATTTTATTTGTGGAATTTTAAATTGTAAAAAGTGAAAATGGAGAAAAGAAATCCGAAACTGTTCTGCTATTGCAGTGGCCCGAATGAGCATGCTAATACGGGACCGGCTTCTCATTACCCACATTTGCCCAGCTTTGTGATTAGTGAGACACATTTATGCGCTTTGTGATAGTGATAAGATAAGGAATTAAATGTTTGCGAAACATTGTAAAAGACACTTATTTACAAATGAAATGAATTGAAGCTGCTGAATATGCAATATAACACGGTATTGAATAGGGGATTAAAAATGCTTGCTTAGTGCAATGCCATCTTCTTATTGAATGTGTTCTTGGAACTCCTCAATTAAAGCATATTCATAAACTTTTACCAAAGTGAAATAATTGTATTATAACAAAGGGCAAAATTTGTATAAGGGACTTTGACATCAATTTCTTTGAAAATGATGTTGGCTGCAAGCCAAGAGATGCTGAGGAAAATCACCTATGTGCATGGAACGAAGCATAAATACAAAAATAAAGTTTCTGGGTTAATTACCTTACCTCTGTCTCTTTATTCTGAAAGAACTGCTCATTAGCTAGCTAATGCTGAAGAAGCCTTCTATTCTACTACTGTTGCGATTGTGCCCTACACCCTCCCTACATAGAAAATATAAAATATACCAAATTGAATTCAGTCAATACAAAACAATCACCTCTTCAAATTCAACGGACATTGGACGTTGGAAGTTGGATTGGAAGCCTTGAAAGTTGGTAAGTTCATAATAAAGTTGAGGTTATAAAGGTTTAAAATTCCTATTGGCTTGAACATACTAGCTCATAGTTGAGAAATCTAAGAGAAAAAGAAAGCCAGGGCCATATCTAAAACAAATCTATTATATAACTCAATCGAATAGTGATCTATGGTAGATGTAATTGATTCAAGTAAGCTAAAAGTATTTCAATTGGGAATCGCAAATGCAAACTTAGTATAGAAATACATGCGCATGCATTTGGTTCCCGCATAATCCATTTCCATTAGTATTGGTTTCAATTTTATGTGTGAATTAAATATTGACAAACTTTATGATTATGACATAAGTATATTAGTACCGCCATTGATAAGTTGAATGACAGGCGGACACTTGAATAGAGAAATTCAACATTGCGGTTCGATGTAATAATGCTCTTACTAGAAGTATATAGGTAGACCGGTAGACGTAGACGCAATTTCTGTTAGTTTTGTTCAGCTTCATGATACTTTTGATACAGATTTCATTTGTAACAGTTTGCGGTTTCATGATGATGATGATCATACAAAAATGATCCAGCACGTTTTTAAAGAGGTTTATTCGATACTTACTGTGACTTGCACTCGCTCACTGAACAAATTTTCCTGTTTCTTACATTGACAAGCTTCACATTAATTATTCCTATTTTGTATTCTCTAACTCAATTTTATTAGTATAAGAGGAAAGCTTTTCCGTTTCCACTTACGTTAATGTAGAGAAATGTGCTCATAAAAATAAGCTGCTTTTTTACTACACGTATAAATGTTACAAAACGTGTTTGTTTAACTGAGGACAGGATGTAAGTCATTTCAACATTTGCCTATCATTTGAAGCAGAAACATTTTGTGAATTACTATCAACTATGCTATACACACTCCAGCAAATATTAGCATGTCCAAATTATACCGGTGCGCTGTACTTTCTATAATGTATTTTGCAAATTTTGCAATGACGATTGACAATGATTAGATTGCTAGTACGAATAGATACAGAGAGTATTAGACATTATAGACATGTTGAAATATAATATTATTCTACAATTCTACTTCTAGTTAAACTGTTAAAGTAATAAAAATGAGGAAACTTTCGGCGAAAGGTGTACGAATAGATACAGAGAGTATTAGACATTATAGACATGTTGAAATATAATATTATTCTACAATTCTACTTCTAGTTAAACTGTTAAAGTAATAAAAATGAGGAAACTTTAGGCGAAAAGGGAAAAAAATCATGAAGCATGCTGAAGACAAATTTTTAAATCTTTTGAAGCAGGATGAACATATTGCTTTCTCATATGGGACGGACGGTTGGTAATTAGCAGGTTGAAAATAATCACAAGATTACAATGACACATTCAGAAGTAATCAGTAATCCGCTAATTAAATGTATACTAATCCTAATTGCACGCTTCACAATTTTGTTTCTATATGGAAGTCTATACGCTGCAAATTATAACTACAATTTTTACATCGACTCAAAAGTTAAATTGCTAGGAATAAATAATTTTCTATTTCTAAATGCAGGATTAAATCCAGGACTTCAACAACCTAATCAAGAAGGAACCGCCCGGAACAACGTCAATACTGACAATACTACTGTATGTATAACTTTTCAGACAACGTATCTTAGGTTGAAAGTTTGAAGGATCAGGCAATCGAGTGGACACACTCGTTGAGAATTACAAACATATACTGTGTGCTGTTTTCCATTCCAACATAAAATTAGAAAGAAAGTTGTACACTTAAGTTATATAGTTGATCTCTAGCTTTAACAAATTATTAGTCATATCATACTTGTTTTAACAGGTTACTGATTGAATAGCGTAATTGCTTACGCTTTATTTTGACTAGTTTCATATCATATACTGTTTATTTCATAACCTTATTTATGGTACAAATCAATCAATCGCTAAAGGATGATTAGAATAATTTGATCTCTTTTCCTTCTTGTAAATCAAAGCTATTTGTCCCATATAAAACTTCCTCAACGAACAGTGTTTGAATTCAAAAAAAATATTGATTGTTTTTGCTTATAGTCTTTCCTTGTACCAATTGAAACTGTACAAATTAAAAATTTATAAATCTGACTTGTAATTACAGGCTAGCAAATTACAACTTGTGACTTGTGTTGTAAGTTATGAATATTTTGTAGAAATTATGGTGCTTATCTCGCTTTCATTGTCATAATCCAAATCTAAGCTTTATTAAAGTATACTATTTTGCAAGTGACTTGTGTTGTAAGTTATGAATATTTTGTAGAAATTATGGTGCTTATCTCGCTTTCATTGTCATAATCCAAATCTAAGCTTTATTAAAGTATACTATTCAGGGTAGTCATAAGGTCAAACAAGTATTGTTAGGATAATATAGACTCGCTGCTTAAAATTTACAAGACAAAATGGACTGGAAGACTTTAGTCGTTTTCACTGTGATCTTTCACGGGATCGTGTTTGCCCTTCGACGGCAATGGATTCTCCGTATGGATACAAAGCTTTTCAACAGCACGCTCAATGGGATGAGCAGCCACCGAATAAGTAAAATATGTGAGGGTGTGGTTTCGCATGGGAACTTATGCAACCATTGTGCTCGGCTTTCCATTCACGATTTGGCTGTTCTTAAGGACGATTTTTCATGCAATCTTCCCTTCCATTGTAAGATTAATCTTAATGCTTCTGAACTGAGCTAAAAGGAAAAAATGTATGCTTCATAACTTGTTTCGTTATAATTTTTTTAAACTTTCATTTTAGGTTGCCGTTGCAGAGGCAGTGACCCCAACCTCATTTTTCAGTGATGACGTAACGTCAATTAGTCCACCTCTGGAGCTTCATCATGAAAAGCAGTCGCCGTATCCCGAAGCGGATATTATTGCAGCAACGTCTTCTGCTTCTCAAACCAATGGTGACTCATCTTACTTGACGATACAGCCTGTGCTCCCTGGATGGAATCTTCCGTTAACATATCTGCCCTATTACATACTCGCCATCTTTATCTCCGTTGTTGTCCACGAAGCAGGTCACGCTGTGGCTTCAGCTGCTCATAAAATTCCCATTTTATCTGTTGGAGTTTCTCTTTTTGGCCCTTTGATCCCTACAGCTCATGTTGAGTTGAACTCCAATCAGTTGAAAGAGACACAGCTCAAGAAGCAACTGGATATTTTGACGGCTGGTGTGTGGATGAATATTTACCTGGCTCTCATAACCTACTTCATTGTTCCGAAGCTACTCCCGGCGTTTCTGTGGCCAACTCATTCGGTTGGAAATGGAATTACTGTGACTTCCGTGTATGCTGGTTCGGGAGTAGGAGGTAATAATCTGGCTCTTATAACCTACTTCATTGTTCCGAAGCTACTCCCGGCGTTTCTGTGGCCAACTCATTCGGTTGGAAATGGAATTACTGTGACTTCCGTGTATGCTGGTTCGGGAGTAGGAGGTAATAAATATAAACCAAGAAGATATACACAAAGTAAAGCAAAGTATCTGAGCTTATAGAACTAATGGTTTTCCTATTGTGATACAGGACCAGGAGGATTAGTTAGAGGCGACGTTATAACTGGAATTGAGGACTGTCATGTGCGAGATCTTGACTCATGGTTAATCATGTTTAGAAAATATATGGGAAGCAGATCCTGTAGGATATTGCGTTCAAAATGAAATTGTATCCAGACTATCTAATAATACAGAAGGTAATAATACATAATGCAATCTTGAATGTGCCTCGAACTTTCATACTTTCACTTTCATATCATCATGCAAAAGCTGGTTTGAATTATAATTAATCGTCTCATTTTACTTTCATAGGATGTTGTGGCCCGCAAGGAGACAATTCAATGACTCATCTTTGTTTTGTTCAAGTGGACAAGCCAAACAAACCTATAATGCCAGTAATAGAGACTAATTCTATACTACAAACAGCATTAAATTTGACCACAATAAACACAAAGGGCAACAGTACAGAAACTGGTCCAGTGGTTGAAGAAGATGCCTCCCCAAATATCCCCCCACTTCCAGAAAAAATGGTGGAGAATCACACTTCCGCATTTTGTCTTCCTGCAAAGCCGCTCGTTACTGGAGAAGCCTACGGTGACAGAGATGATGATGATGACACGCTTTCCGATAATCATTACTTCAAAAGCCATCTTGGTAGATGTTATGCCCCATCCTACAAATGTGAATCGGGTAACAGTGTCAGTAGCAGTATGCCGTTTAGTGAGAATCTTAATCCAAGTGAAAATAGTGACAATGCCCAAAATGAGGATGATACCGACACCCACTGCTTTCTCCCAAGACTTGTCCAACAACAAGAAAGCGAAATGAAGCGTTTCCGTGTCGTCCAAATTCATCGTCGACAGAGCACAGAGAAACAATCCGTTTTATTTGTAGGGAACGTGTGGGATTTAGTTGATGGGGATGTGAAAACAAGTGATTTTGTTCCCAGGGATTGGTTCCTTTCCAAACTCTTGGGTTTCGCAAAGTTTTCCGTTTTCCCACGAGAATTAGAGACTGTGCTTTTACTGACGGCGGGACTTTCTGCCGGACTAGCTGGTGGTTAATATGCTCCCAATTTATGGTTTAGATGGCTATCACATTGTTGATGCCATTGTGCACGCCTCCGTCAGCAAAGGATGGGAAGGGAGGAGGGCAACTCGGCTAGTGAAAATTATTAGCTATGTCGCTCTCGCCGTTGCCCTTCTCACCATATTTTGTTCCGTTTCTCTAAGTCTATAGCAAATGTTAGCTGAAAACTTTAGTCATGAAAAAAGTGATTTCTTTTAGGTGTTGAGGACGAATTATTACAAAGTGTGGACTTTCTCTTGGCTTTTTGTTCTTCGTTATGTGTTTTATGTTGTCTCGTGAAATTATAAGATGTACCAACATATCAATACAAAAAATAATCATTCCTTTTGACTCTTGTTACTTATGTGTATTTCCACAAACAGTTTGTATAATGTTCTTATAGTTCTTAACCAATGTACAGTACACTGTCACCTTCGGGAGCCCTTCATTTGTAGTTTATCTTAAATGTTTACAATTATATTATAGTTTAACTTCATCATCACCTCATTTCAGCATCCCTTCTCTCAATCAGAATCACCGCCATCGTCGCATCCATTATAATATTGTTATAATTATTATGCTCGTCGTGTCAGCGTCAGCTTTCTTGATTGACTCCAGAAACTATTTTCTCATGGTGCCTTACAAAACAAAAGAAAATGAATGAAACCTCAAGTCTGTTTTTTATGTATTACAAAAATAAAACGTGTGTGTATGTGGTATACATAGCGCCACAAGAAAAGCTTCTTTTGATATGAATGGTTTGTATTCATTGTTACTGTTACCCACTTTGTCAATATATCTTTTGACTTGTGAAAAAAATGTTTATGAAAATAGTAAACCCAATTCTTCGACTCTTGTCGGTTGTCTCTTGTGCAATGATATGTTATAACAATGATAGGTAAGAACTTTTAGTAAGGAATAAGGAATATTACCTTATAAATTATTATTGATAATGAAAAAATTGACGTTCCACACACAGCGAGGTTTTCTCTCCCTTTCCTCTCCGTAATGATGCTCAATATTTATAAAAACTGTAATGAAATAAACTGATTATACCAAATGAGAAGGAATATTATTAAATTATTATCCGTAATTAGATTAGCTCGGGGAAATACAGCAAAAGAAGTCTCCTGGTAAGGTAAATCTATATAAGGAAGAGTTAATTATGGTAATTTTGTGAATTTCTCTATTTTATTTATTTTGTGGATTTGTCGCCTCAATTGTTGTATTCATGTAGACTTGTAGACGGAAAAAAACCAAATATATTTATAGTTTTAAACGGTTTGATTATAGACTATTATATTATCATTGTGTTAAATTTTTGTATTAAATATAATGCATGCAAATTTTTTGTGTATACTATTTTATTGCGCGTGTGTGTATCATATTATATAATATGAGTGTCTATACTACTGGTGAGTCATGTAGGATCTTGAAATTACTTATATTATGGTTTGTGTTTTGTGCTCTTGGTACGCATATAGACAAGAATATATTTGATGATTTAATCACTACTCTGTATTTTATTTATGAGAGATTTGCGCTTGATAAGAAAGCTAGCGAAAAAAATAAACGGTGCTACTGGAGTTTGGATAAGCAAAAGTAAAATGTTTGTATTGACTGTGATGTGTTCATTTATTTCCTTCACATTTTCATTCCGTTGTTGTTAGCTCATAATATGCTTCGTTTGGAGCTTGGGGTGACTTAAAAAATGACGATGAAATGTTGCCCTGCGACATGATGCATTGTTCTTTGAATCGTAAAAAATCATAAAATAAGATAACGTGGTGAATGGGCCAGAAATTCCAGAAAGCAAGACTATAATTTTTGGTCATTTGTAAAAAGAACTTCCTGGAAGATATTCCAGGATCCTATTTTGGGGACAAATTTTGTAATAATCAGTTTTTGTACAAAATATACAAAAATATAACAATGGCCCCACAAATAAAAGGCGTGGGTGCATTTAACCCAGCAGCGAATAAAAAGAAGCATAATCAAAAGGTTCCACAAACGCGAACACCGAAAGAAAAGAGGGAACGAATATGGGGGAAAACGCCTCAGAAGCCATACGTCAGCTCCTCGGTAAAACTCCGTTTTTAATTCAGAAGCTGTGGCTAGAAAAATGAAAATAAGTTGTAAAATTATGATGTAATTAACTGTGTACAAAAATGCTATTGATATTAGCTTGGAGACATGGCTCGAGTGATGATGCGATTAATGTGCATGGAAAACACCTATTTTTACAATCCGGAACCTCCAGAAGTAGAATATTACGATTTTTGGCAAAAATTCTCGGCCGATCTCGAAAATGTGAAAGATCCTGAAGATTTTGTTGACCTAAACCGAATTTCCATCGCAAACTTCAAGAAGAACACGAGTAGTTTCGACTTTTTCGGCAAATTCACAGCTGCCATTCGCGATCGTCATGATATGGAAGCAGGGGGTGAGCAAAAGGAGAAGAAACTCACTGTCGAAGCTCAAAAACTGTCAGATATTTGGAAGGATGTTCGAATCTCCATGTCAAGTGAGAGTTTTATAAGCTCCTCTACAAAGATTTCCGAGCCTGCCTCCGTAGTCCAGATGGAAACTGGGTGGGATGAAGAGTGCAGTGAGGACTATCAAAGTAGTGAGTCAGATTACGGATTTGATGTTCAAGATAAATGTCGGCATCACCGTCACAAGTACCACTGGACGGCAGCCGATGACGCACACGATGAATATAAGCCCAGCTCCCTCGAATTCCACACTCCCCAAGGATTGATTGAAAAGCAAGCAAATGCCATAGCCCAGTCTATTTTGGCTTTGCAGAAAAAGGATAATAAAATCCTCTATGATTTGGCAACCCAACCTCGTGATATGGACTTGATTGACCATTTTGCTGATGATATTGATGACTCATTTTTAGCAGATTCTTACAGCTATAGCGAGCTTCCAGACAATGCATTTGGACCGGATTTTGATTTTCTCAATGAGGATCTTATCTACAAGAAGGGTCGGAAAGCTAAGAAGGGTCAACAACAAGTAGGTGCTAAAACTGGTTCTGGAGAAACAGATGACGCTATTGAAGATGATGAAGATGAGGCGGCTGATGAGGATAATAAAAAGGGGGAATCTGGATCTTCTGGAAGCGAGTGTGAGAATGATAGTGATAATCGAGTGTCAAACAAAAGTTAAGTCGAAGATTCCAAGCAAACGACCTAGTCAACAGGTACCAAGAGCAAGTAGTCAAAGAAAAACTGAAGATTCTGAGGATATCCCGGAAATTGGAAGATACGATGCTTGTATGAGGAGAAGGAGGAAAAGAATTGAGGATAGTTTGAGAGCGGCGGTGAGACGAAGGAGCCCCATGGGGTCATACAGACCTAAGAAGGGAGAAGAACCACTTTCAAAAGCCCGTATGTTCTGCTTCAGTACATAATGTGAATAGTATGAGTTATTTTCACCTTTGTTAAAGTTATCGGCATTTTTCCTTTTAATAATTAAAGTAACAAGCAATTTACCTGGACCAGCTGCATATAATCCACAAATTACCGCAACGAAACCAAATATTCATACAGCATTGTTAATGCCGAGATGGACTAAGAATATATGTTAGTATTCTGTATATTTATTGAAATTATCAATGATTTAAAAAGAGATTTCAAAGCTTTATAACGAGCAAAATGTGGTATAGATGAAACACCCGGTCCTGGTCCTGCTAAGTATTATGCAAATCCTAAATGCACCTGTGAAATGCTAAATCTTCATGAAGCACCACGGTAGAATCCAAGTCAACTTAATTTTAGCTATAACAGTCAACTACTAAACACTTATGACTTANAAGCACCACGGTAGAATCCAAGTCAACTTAATTTTAACTATAACAGTCAACTACTAAACACTTATTACTTACACAAAATATACATGTTTGTATGTATATATATGTAACTTAACAGCTTTACAGAAGATGAAACGATTGGCCCAGGTCCGGCAGATGTCAATTTAGCTCAATATGAAGGTACCGCGACGGATAAACCTAAAGCAATTATTGTATCAAGGTGGGTTATTTATCGACTAGTTCGTCAGTGTATCATTATTGCCTCTGACCTAAAAATCCTTTGAAAGAGAAAGTTTCTTTGATTAATTTCATTGAAATATTTTTCTCTTGTAAACTATTTTGAATGTTCTACAGGAAAAATAAAATAGATGCTTCAGTCGGAGGTAGATTCACGAATTGTCAAAACATGACACGTTTCGGTCCAGCAAATCCTCCAAAGCCTTTGATTCTGAGCAGAAGATATCCTAGGGACAGGTCTGAGCCTGGACCAGGGAAATATGATCCGAAGGATTTGAATGACACGTAATGTCACTATACAGAGTATATAGAGTAGTACATAGCTATGATTACAGTCGGTAATCACAATACTTTCACTAAATCACTGTATCTGACGGTTTAATATAATAAAACCTTTAATCACAATTTTTTATAGGCGGCTAGGTATCACAGTCAAATCAAGAATTCCTCCGATTGGCCAGCAAGAGAGTCCAGGATTTTTGGAGTTGCCTGATACTATGGGCGATGGTCCAGCTTTTTCATTTGGCTTAAAGAATTTCATGGTTATGACAGACCAGAGTCCTGGACCCATTTATCAGTAAACTAAGCATATTCAATTCAATTCAAACATGTAATTGCTCTACAGCATATATTCACTAACAAAAACTTAAATCCTTTCGCCTTCCGTAGAATCAATAAGGCACGACCAAAGCCTGTCTCATTAACATTCCGTCCTTTCCCAATGAGAGGTCATGAGAGCGATCCAAGCCCTATTGATGTGGGGCACGAAGCCTGCAGAAGATAAGATTAAGAATCTTCCTAGAGCACCTTGTGCCATCATACATGGGAATCACGATACTCTCAAAGGAAAGTTTAAAACACCAGGCCCTAACAAGTACAATAGCCTTATTCTCAATCTTGTGAATGGTATTGGTAGAAGAGTTGATTAATGCTAGTTCATTGAAAATATTTTGTCCAAAAAGGTACTTTATTGAGGATTGTCCATGTGTGGAGCCAGGTGCTAGCTTCAAAGGAAGATACAAGCAAAAAATTGAAGTTACTCCTGGTCCTGCAAATTATACTCCAAAGTATGCATATGAAGTGCCACCAAGAGCAGTAATCCAAGGTCGACATAAAGAAAAAGGTAATTCTGATTTGACGATGATAAGAAAGATGCGAACCGAATATATATACCTACATATAAGACTATGCATGCAATGGACTATAATATATAAGTTATTTTGATATATGACTATAATATAATATATGACTAATTTTGTTCAAAATCAGTTAAGAAACTCCACGATCCGGGTTTTATTACAATGAAGCCTGACAGAATTGTTGGGGGACTAATGACTCCAAGATGGAGAGATCGGGAGGAAGAGGTGGTAGTGCCAGAAATGACAAACATCTTTGGATTGACAAATCGAGGGCACAAATCGGGAATTCCGATAACTTTCAAGT
>JAANSM010003572.1:0-12653 GCA_036850725.1 Orchesella villosa | reverse complement strand
AGCAATTAAAATTTCTATGAAACTCTATGTTTACTATTATCCACCACTAACATGTAATGTAAAAAGTATGCACATTTCAGCAGGAATAAAATATTCCTCTGTAAAGACGTAGATACAACGCATGCCCAGCAACAATCAACAATGCATCCCTTACGCTTCTGCTAGTTTGGTGGGCTCGGAAAACTACTTAGGATAGAGAGAAGGTATGAGGAATGGAGCTCCTAAGATTGAAATTAGATGTACGCAGCAGCCTCTCTCTCTCTCCCTGGCTGTGGCTATAATAGTTCTTTGAAGGAGTAGAATGTTTTTTTCTCTCTCCTTGGTCAAATAATGCCTTATACATAAGCACGTAGGTAACTTGCCATCTTACTTATCATTGCAGGACAAAGTTTAGTTGTGTTATGGAAACTAACTCCCTGAGCCGCTTTGGTTTATGCCAAGAGATCTTGTTACCTTTGGTTTGCAGCATTGTTGATTTTGTTGTGAGAAACCCAATGTTAACGACAGTCTCCTCTGTCTCACTGGGAGCACCATATATGTGCATACATGTATGATACAATACACACGGTCATACTTCATTGCACGTTTGCGCGCATGTATGATGGACTTATACATTGTACTAAAAGTAAAACTATTCAATTCGTTGCATGTAGCCTGAATGAGATGAGATATTTGGAGATAGAATATCTCGTGGGCAATTTCCTCTCTCTACATTTTTCGATGTATTGGATTGCACGCGGCGAGGATGATATCACACTGTTAAGATTGGATTTTTGAAACGAAGCCGAGTGATAGGGATAGGCATATGGCAGGAGTATTTTTGTGTATTTTAGATTGTTTGATTATGACAGGGTGAGTGCGATGTGATGATGAGATTTCCTTCATGAGAGCTACACCCTTCTGCCTATTTGTGCATTACTATAAGATGTTCTTTACTTTAAAACTTTAGCTCTCACAACTGGCTACATACTTTATACGTGGAGTTGACAAAAAATATTGAAAATGAAACAAGACAGGCATTTAAAAAGAAGCATTGTTACGATCTCTTATTGTTCAGGGTATGAACAGACGTTTGTAGCAGAACATTTTCGTTTTTCTAGCATCTTACGGCGTTCTATGTGTGTGTAGACGAATATAAAAGCTTGGACTAGTTGGAGACTCTGACTTACCAAGATCGGTGACAGACAAGTATATATACTTAGAGCAAACTTGTGTTTTCAATCTTTGTATTTTGCGTACTATGCACAAAATAGTGACTTGTGTATTTCAGCGGCCAAACTGATTTTTTGCCAGAGGTCTTTCGTCTCACGGTTGGCATTTCTCAAGTTAATCCAAAACTGCAAAAAACCTCAATCATTTTCTCCTGTTTTTCACACTAAAGCAAAAAAAACATGTAGCTATCGTCATAAAGGGAAACTGACTAAAAATAGATTAGGCATGTATTCTTTTAAAAAAATAAACAGACACGTCATCTGTGACAGTAAAAATACACAAGCAGTTTTAGATATAAAGTCTTAGACTACGCTTTAGGATTGTTTTAAAGAGTATATCTCAGTCTGGTTTATCTTCTAATAAAGTTTAAACCTACGTAATTTACTTCAGGCAATTGCACTCCATAGCCATCTATTCTGGTGGTGCATGTGTACCTGCATATACACCGTAAATACTTTAATTATAGCCTACGGTCATGATTTCGATTCAATCTACCACACATCTGGATTGGCAACTTTACTTCTTATTTGCGCACGCGTAAAGAATAAAATGTTTACTAAACGGCGACATAATATTACCTCGACTACAGCTAATACAACTAATTACTCATCAATTTGTTGGTTCAGCCTACAAGTCAAAATTATCAAGAAGGGGACAAGGGACATATTTGTATGAGCGTGTTTAGCATGCGACAGCGTCTTTCAAGTCCACCTATTAAGGAATGTACCTAAACAAAACAAACGTCTTGCTATGCAAATTAATGCTTGCATAAATATTATATATGTACACTATGGCTA
Source organism: Orchesella villosa (assembly GCA_036850725.1). Classification (NCBI taxonomy): domain Eukaryota; kingdom Metazoa; phylum Arthropoda; class Collembola; order Entomobryomorpha; family Orchesellidae; genus Orchesella; species Orchesella villosa. Next base: position 10,644 of record JAANSM010003572.1, on the reverse strand, counting down.
CAATTGGCAAAATTGCGCACGTGGAATGCATTAAGCTTTATTGGTTGTATAAGTATTATAGTTTATTGCTTTAAAATTGCATTTAACGCTTGATACATGCCTTTATTATAAACATCTTAAAGCAAAAAACTTTATTATCTCTGTTTACTTCTGTCAATCAAAAGCAAAATGAGGTGTATTTATAATTTTTTACAAAGTTGATATTTGGTTTGGGAATGTGTTTACTGTCTGGTGTCTACCACGTACGTACATGTAGCTATACTATATAGTGTACCACATCTCATTTCAAAAAATGCGCATGTGGGTCAATTTCAATCAAACTAATTGCTTTTATGTCCCTCGTGATATTTTCAAAAAATACCTTTCGCAATCTCCAATCGGGATGCCTTCTTTGTACATTCATCCACCTTAGACTTACAATAACTATATTGAGCCGTAGTTTCATGATTTTTGATTCACTGTACGTGAATGAAGTCAAACAATGAAATAAATAAAAAGGGACAATGTCTTGATAACTTAGCGAAGATAAAAGTACTTGCTTAAAATCAAACTACTGACTGATCATTGAATAAAGTTGGTACATCACATAAATTGTGACTGAATTAACTTTACAGAATAGCTCATACTAAATGGCTAACCGGCGTGTGTACAATGCCCCATTTTCTATATAAAATAAAATATGTTCAAGCTAATTTATCATAAATTAAGAGAGATGAAATGACATATGTGCCTTTGTCCTCAATGCATCTGTTTTATTGAAGGTAAACAGTAAACTACGATATTTTCCCATTTTTTGTATTCACGGAAGACTATTAGTTAGTAGTTTCATTCAGATTCTACTATTTCGTCATAATCATCATGAGAGAGCATTTTACTCACATGGGGGAATATGTCACCATGTCACCTCACGAGTTTCTTTCTTTATGATCAGTGGGCAAGCTTAATAAACGGCAATGATTCAAGTCAGACCTGACATGATGACGGTGACGACGATGAGTGAGTGTAATTATGCAATACTAAATTTGTTGGAGAACCATTCAATGATGATGCTTCCTTTGATTAGGTACATTTCTAGTTGGTAACAACAACAACATAACAATAGTTTCTAGCTCATGTTATGTTACTCACTCTCAATCAGATGGGTTATATTTATGGTATCTGCAAAAAAAACGAGACAATAACAATATTTCCGTATATACTCACTTTCATTTTTTTTGCTTTCCACTTTGATTGTTTCATTGATTGGTTTATTACATCTTTTTTTGGACATTTCGCACTTGATGCGCGGCTGTTGTTCATGAACGTTGTTTCTAACTTGTGTTGAGCAGCAGAGAGGCATCATGCATTTGGTGGGCTCTATGTAGGATGTTGATTTTATATGATGTTCCTTGTTTTCATGACATTGGACTTCTAATTTAAGGAGCACATATTCAAAAAAAGATGTGCGTTTAGATTACAACAAAGTTGGTGATGAGAACAATAAATTCATTTGACCATATCCGTATGTTGTTGGATTCCTTTCATAGTGTTCCATATGAAATTGATACAATATAATATATGATTTCAGACCGAATGTAATCACTGTAATCATATCATAATACGTACTACACACACACGAACATTTTTCAAATTTACATTCAAATGTAATATCATAATAATAATGGCAATGATGATAATTTTTGTTCTCACATTGTTACACTGAACAGACATGAGGATTCATCCATCTATTCGTGTCATTGTCCTTTTACCTTCCTTTTCTTGATTTCATTGCACATAATGTTGCATCAATTGTTGTTTCCATTCTGTTGTCTAAAAATGGAATGGTTGTTGGTTTGATATGATGCCATGATAATTTCTTTGGTCTGTGCTCTCTTCCTTCGTATATATACTAATGTGTTTGAGACTGATGATATGATGCTTTAGATGATAGTAAATTCGAATATACAAAAGATGAATGGATACCACGCCAGCATCATCCTATGATACTTCCGGATGAATGAGGAAAAAGGAATTTTAAAAATGCAACGGTGAAATAAAAAAATGAAGAAGAGGCAACAATGCTTCATAGCTCATGCGTAATGTGTGTGTTCTTTTCATGTCGGCCTACGATATGGTGACTCAGGGAACCATATAAAATCATTGATGATTGAAATGAAAACGGTGCTGTAGGTATACATATAGGATAACATGCATTGCAGGAATCTGCAGCTTTGTCGGCCTTCATTCCATTTTAATAACAATAATGCAACTGATCCTCTTATTACGAACGTGCGGCGTAGGCAATTGAATACAATGGGTTGGTTTCTAGTATTCTAGTCTGTATATAATAATTGATACAGAGTGAAACAGAATTGTTATGTGTAATGCAATACTTACGTCGTGCTTTTGTATGATGGAAAAATGACAACTTGGAAATTGATGCTCTAGACTATAGCTGAAAATCCTTCTGAATGAAAGGGAGTTGGGTTTATTTCTAGAATTTTACGATGAGAAATCAAGCTGGTGAAACAATTAGTACATATACAACAAGTTCATGTCAAATGATGTTTTGTGCTGATTATACGTATTCACGTCTTTTCTGCACAAGTTTCTACTTTTTCTTAAAGTGTGAATCCTTCGATTCTCAGGTTTATTAGTACTTATGACATTATACCTATTCACATAACAAGTTACCTTGTAATTTCTGCTCATGTTCTATTTGATGATAGTGTACAGAAATGTACAGAGTCAATTGACAGAACAGGATTGAAATTGCGACAAAAATGGGAGTATAATACGAGAGTAAAGTAAAAGTAGGAAAGTCTCTAAAAATACACATATAACATAGAAATATGTTTTAATCAGCAATAACGTAATGTATTAATGATTGGTTTTGAGTTATGGCATTAGAGAAGCGCTAGAGGCGAGCATTTTTTGCAGTTTAAGCAAACCCATCAATTTTCATTCATTAATGAATTCATTCAATTACTTTGCTTGCTAGTTGAATTTATGGTGTTTTACTATTTTATGTAAAGCTATTCATATATGATATATGAATTGTATGATGTCGTTCTTGTTGTTTCATTACAAAAATGTACTCATTCGTTGACCTCACTTTCATAGAAGTACGAAAATGCATTTTTAAATTACAACATAAAATTTCCTTTCAATTTTCAATACTACTTGAACTGCAGCAATAGGACTCTACTGAATAAAAGGACGCGACATATAAAGTGGTGGAGGCATGAAGCAAAAATGTACTTAAAGTGAGTATATATATTCACGTTGTAAAGCTAAGCTCCAAATTGCCTAGTTCACTTGATTACGAATTCTCATTCCACTATAAAATTATGACGTTTATTTGTCGCTAATTTGAAGAAAATCTTGTCGCTTTCATCATTATCTCGCTCTTCTTTGCCGCTGTTCTCTTTGATTCTGATAACGCTGTTTTTTATGAAATTGTCATTGAATCAATGCAATTCCTCATATTATGTGGCTTTTATCCCTTAGTTAAGTGCTAGAAGCAATATGAAGGCATTGAGCACTTTATATGACCGTCCTTCTATTTATTTCTGAGGAAGCGAAAAAAACAAGCAATACATATATACACAACAAAAAAAATCAGGTTATGATATGAAAATTATATGACGAAGGTAAAAAAGTTTATGTCATTATGTGCATGATTGCTTTAAAGCTGTCGCCTGTGTCGTTGTCGAATTACCCATTCTAACACTTTGCCTGAGCAATATAAGTGTGTGCCATTTTGACACTCATGTCTTGGCATCGCGCTGTCTAGCTTAGTTCACATGTTATGTTTTCTGTTGACCTGAAACAAGACATTCGTAAATTTGCTTTATATTATGGCAACTAACCTGTACTTTTGACAATGAAAATCTTAAGCAACATACATATATATTGGAATTGGAGGCATTATCAGCTTACGGAAAGGGATCCAAAAGACAAGATTAAGTCTAACGCTTTTTAAAAGAATCCAGTTAAGCAAAAACAGCCAGTATCCACTTCTCAACTTGTCATGTATGAAGAAATCAAGTATTGTTATGTGCGTATGTGTTGCATTATTCAGAAAAATGATTTTTTTAAGATTATGAAGATTAGAGCATTTCAATCCCTAAACTGCAAAGGAAAAAACTGTCACTTGTCATTTTCGTTCAAAGAAATTTTGTTATGCCTGTCTGATAAATGATAATAATAATGGAAGCTACTAAAGCGTGAAAACTTTTTGGGATGAGCTGAAGTAAAAAGAAGAAGAAAAGATTCTTGTTTGAAATTATAAATTCAAGTGAAGTGGAAGAAGATGATCCTCCTATTCCAAAATAAGAGTCGGATAGGTTGCGTTCTGTTGTCACGAAACAATACGATATAATGTTGATACAATCACTCATGTTAGTAGTCATTCATAGTCAAACTGTCTTTCATGTTTTACTTGGACTTTCCCTTTACTGATTGTGTGGCTTTTGGTGATGGTGTGGCTAGCAGTGGCATAAAAAAACTTAAAACTTTCTTGAAGATGATGATAATAATGAGGATGCCATGTCAAGTATTGTATATTTCTAACTGCTCTTTCCACATGGCTGAGTGAAATGAATTTTTGGACCTTGTCAAATGTCTCGACCTTGTTACCAACATTTTCCATGTGACATCAGTCCAAAAGAGAGAAATAATGTGGGATATGTATGAGTATAACAAGGTATTAATGCCAAAGTTCTTTTCATAATAGTAAAATGTAGTAAAGCACTCCGAGTAATTTAGGTTGCCAGCAGGGGATAAGAATATATGAGAGAGAAAATAACAAAAACGATGAAGTTTTTAAGTGTAAGGATGAAATTTTGATAATGATCATTACTGACATTCGTTATGAGCATTTCAATGACTACATCTTATATAAGAATAAGAATGCAACATGAACACTCACTTTTTTTGAAGAAATCTCTCTCAGTTCTATTATTGTTCGTCGCATCTTTGTAGTATATCCTACCGACTATTGAAGTAATTAATATTAATTTTGGAATGGATATCAGCTAAAGGTTCTTTAACTGTCAACATAAAGGATAATTTTTCTTAATACTGTTTTTATTTCACAAGAGTTTAAACTTAATTTACTCGCAAATAATTGGGAACTTGTATTGAAATTGTATGACACTTTAAGCGGATACCCATATCTTCGAGACTTGGTTCGCGTCTTTTCTATTTCGAAATTTCACACCCAGTTCTTAATTGAAGGATACACATCTTCGAAAACCCAACTCCAAACGTAGCAGAAAGAAGATAAATGTCATCAAACTTGAATGCAATAGCTGCACAAATTAGGCAATTGGAATATTTAATGACTCTATATTTGTAAAATTATAAAAGACATAAAAAGTTTTGAACAGATTCGTTCACCATCGACAACCACGCTGATTGTTTTACACAATAAAAATTTCAAAAAAGGTTAGCATTTAAACTATCGATTTTCATGCCAGTTACGTATCAACAGTAAACTTAGTCACGGTTGTTATGTCTATGTCGCTTAACAGTGTTGACTTCACTTTCGTTCCCTTGAATGGCATAATCCCTTCGATATACATATGGTATTGGTGAGAAAGAAGCGAGTGTGTAGGTGTTGAACATCAGTTCAACATGAAAGCCCAGTTATGAGCGCATGCATGCTAGTAAAACAAGAATCCTAATAGCAGTATGTTACGTAGGAAGTCCCTGCCATTTAATCGTTATCTGTTCGTCAAACGGTATCGTCATGTCCTTTCCCTCAATGTGGACTGTTTGTCTCAATCAGAACATAGCCTTGATTTAATTGCGCCTCCCATAAAACTCCATGCATATGTCGCGAATCAATGTACAAATGTGTTTATTTGTTTCTGAATCGTTGTGCAAAGCAAAGTCATTTACATGTTAGACTTAAGTACTTAAATAGAGTGGGAAATCTATTCATTCATGACCAACTAATCTGATCCACCATAACCTTGTTTAGTCAATTCAGCAGTAATGATTCTTACTGTAACATCTCTTATGCTGGTCGAATAGCTCTATAATAAAAGAAAATAGAATTTCGTATGAGACTCAATTTTTTTTGTACAAGCTCATGCGTTCCCTATAATATGTCGGACATTGGCTGTCGTTAATGGTAATAATGATAGATATGGTAAAGAAAAACTAGAATACGCACAAAACGTGACAGTGGCATTGGGTTGATTTGGCGACTAGTAATTTTTATTTTGTCAGGTGAATTCTCAAAAGTTAATGGGAATTTGGCTGACTCTTCCCTCCACCAAAATGAAAAGAAATAATATGCTTACGCAGTCGTTATTCGAATGTTGTAGCTGAAGTAGAATAATTCCATTTGAATCTTGTCATTATTTTTATTAACAGGGTTTACGACTGTTATTACTCTTATTACGCACTTCATCAAACTACTCTAATGGAACCTGATTGAAAAGATGGGGCAGAAATTGTCATCCTCATTAAATTAGACAATTACGCATTGAATACGCTCACATAATATATATTTCTTTTCGCCACTATTCCGCACTCCGTAATACTACTCTAACTGGCAGTGGCACAGATGAGATTTGAATGAAGCTCATGACGCTTATGTTTATGTTTATTGTGAGTGAAGAAGGAGATTGTAAAATATGAAGTGGCGAAGACAGTTCAATTTTAATGATGTGCAAGGTTAGCTCATCCATCCCTCTACCTCCCGAAAAAAGAAGGATGCATAACATTAACTCCTTTAAAGGACTGATTCAAATGCATACATAAGAATATTATCATTCTTTTCTTCTGTTTAAATGATCTTGTCCTTGTTCATGTTCCAACAACTGTTTTATTAATGATACCTTTATAACATGTTGGGGCGTCTTAATTGTAATTTCGACGATTTCACCAGAGTACTCCTTTATATCAACTACCAATTTTTGGAACGGATTGAGGAGTGTATTTGAATAATCATGAAAATATCAACTTTCATACCATTGGTTTTGATTTTGAACCTGTAAGTTCATTAGAGAAAAAATGAAACCATGAATTACATACATTATGACTATATAATTTTGCATACGAAATTATTGCATCGTTATTTATTGATATTGATACCATAAGGACGCTGTAAAAATCTCGGGTGATAAACTGGATTTTCTCTGAACCTATTTTGATTTGCTTAATGATAAACGATTCGTGTATATATATATATATGGTAGTAGTGAGTGAAACTAGTTGTATTTTCATGATGGCATGATATGATGCAATGATTGAAATGCATTAGTAATGCCCGCCTTGACAGTATATTCAGTAAGTATAATTTTCACTCGTTTCATTTGTAATACAGGTTAAAAATGAGGATAGGGGAGTACATTAAGATGGGCTTCTATTTTCACAAGACATTTTTGTTTCGCATGACTGATTGGTTTCAATTATTTACAGATTTCTAAGCCAATTTGCAATTTACAGAAAAAGAAGATGAGCAAGGTTTGCTGCTTACCAATGAGAAAATCCATATTGAAATTATAATTGGAGTAAAGAGTATCACATTAACATAAAATTGGTATCATCAATAATTTTGAGAGGGATGACGTCTTGAACATCCTTCTCCTGTTCACTAGTTTTTTTTACGGTGGCTTAAACGAACTGTCAAATATATGAGGATTGATTGCTAACTCTGTACTTGTGTTTTGATCAGATTTTCAATAAATTATTTTCCAACTTGCTCATCATACTCATGGGCTAAGCTTGTCATCATGATGTATTGCTTCACTGGTATATTAGAGTATCAGCGTCTACTGTCTACTATATATTTACTTTGTATTGTAGCATATAAATGTATCTTAAGTATTTGTTTCCGAATAAAAGTCACGATTGTAAAGTTAATAGTTGTACTATTGTGATGAAAAGCCAGCATAAACGTTTTGGGGTTGGCGTTTTTGACGTTTCAAAGTTTTTTAAAAAGACGTTTTACTTACGGTTTTTAACCATTTTTCACTACTTGTTCGCCCAAATACTGGTGTATGACAATTTCGTCTATTGTTTAAATCCGATTAAACAAATGGTTGGTCGGTCCTATGGATTTGAACAATAAAAAAGTGTCACATGATTTTATGCCGTGTACTTCATGTTTCTAAAATTTCAAATACAAAAGTAAAATCAGATGCATATGCACATTTTCTCCTATTTTTGCAGTAGTGGCTTAGATAGTTACCTTATCGTGAAATGAAAAGAAGTCATGATATACGTCCCCCAAATTTTTTAGAATAGCACGGCATGACGTCGTGGGTGTCAGTAGGTTTGTATATATTTGAAATTTACCCAAAATCTGAGCTTTTTTGCTTTTGAAGATGTAGTCAAAGAAATACGTAGAAACAAACTAGAGTATGGTATTCTAGAAGCTCTTTTGAACAACAATAAAAAAATCTTTCGATGCATTTCATAGTTTTTCTCCTCCTCTGTTGATAATTGTAAACTTGATATTTGCTCAAATGATATCTCTTATATTATCATTACTATTATTATTTTGTGCAGAAAACATAAAGATGTCATGTTCCACTTGACGTCTTTTTAGTTCTTGTTTTCTTCCCTTGTTCCTTAAATCATGTCATGTCGCCTGCAACATCACCATCATCATCACTACTCTCTGCCACTCCGCATAATAATACGTCACTCACTGAGCAAGATTAAGCTTAAACACAGGTTCGTGTCTTTAGAATCTCTGTCAGAAAAATAAAAATTGTGTGTGCAAACCTAATTCGCGCATGCATTAGTCGTGGTGATGTGTGATGATATAGAAGCAAGAAGCAATGGAAAAAAAGTAGAGGATATAAAAAAGTTGGTGATGATACGATGATGATGCGTTTGCGGCTTCAGGTTTGGCACAAACAGTAACAGTGGCCACATTTACTAGACTAACTACTTATATACTGCAGAGGTGAAAAGAAAACAGGAAAGTAAACCTTTGAACAAAGGATTGTGTGTGAGAGCACTTTTAAAAATTGAAGGAAATAAGAAGCAAAAAGACACGAACCAAGATATCATTCTACCAGATTTTTTTTTACGAATTACCACTCAAATTTCTTCTGCTTTCACAAAGCTTTTATGAAAATCTACTTTATCACCTGCTCAGAAGAAACAATTTTCAAGTTAGATTGAAAGAAATCCGCATATCGTAAACCGTAAAATCAGGAAGCAAACATGTAATGCGGAATAAGGTGTGTGTAAGGATCCTCAAATAATTTTATGTGTTCCTCCTCATAATCTTTAAATGTTAATTGCCTTGTCATGTAGTGTAAATTCAATGGGGGTTTTTCGTAAAGGAGGCTTTTCAACAAGAATCGCTCTCAACCGGCACTGACCTCGTGTGCTATANAGGAGGCTTTTCAACAAGAATCGCTCTCAACCGGCACTGACCTCGTGTGCTATATTACCACACAATCATTGAGGATTAGCTATCTCATGTCGTCAGCCTAAAGTTTTACTAATATTAGTTCTGTCTTTTCATTTGAAACATTTCCGAATTCGACACTACGTTTTGTAAGCAGTATGAAATGATTTATTGGAGTGGTAGCGGTGTATGCAAAACATCGTTACTACCTTTTCCGTTGTTGTTATCAACTTAGATATATTTATGTTTAGCGTCTTGGTACAGGCAACGGGCAATAATTTAATGGTTTGCTCTTAAGTGTATCAGTTAAGGAAAATTTAGCTATCTCATGTCGTCAGCCTAAAGTTTTACTAATATTAGTTCTGTCTTTTCATTTGAAACATTTCCGAATTCGACACTACGTTTTGTAAGCTATATGAAATGATTTATTGGAGTGGTAGCGGTGTGGTATACACGAAAAAACGCAGCCGTATGCAAAACATCGTTACTACCTTTTCCGTTGTTGTTGTTGTTATCAACATAGATATATTTATGTTTAGCGTCTTGGTACAGGCAACGGGCAATAATTTAATGGTTTGCTCTTAAGTGTATCAGTTAAGGAAAAGAAAAATGTGAGGAAAAATGTTTGTCGGTAAAGACTACAATGCGGAGAAAATATCTTTCCTTGAGAGGTACAAGAAGAGCTGTTGGTGTGGTGATGACGTTGACGACTATGCTCCCTCTCAAGTTCAATGATAAATCCTACCGCACAAACATAAACTGGCTTGACTTATCCCACAATTTGACACCATTGCTCAGAGTGCCTGTATCAGTTGACGGTGTGGACCGACACCGTTTTCGCATTAAGTAAATCCTGCGGTGGGCTAGAAAACGTATTAATGTTTTGAATATGTGCTGTCATTAACCTATAGAAAACGTCTTCTCCATCTTCTGCTAGCCCCTTTCATTTTAAGCGAAACTTAGTTTAACTTGCAGTTTTCAATTCAAACATTTTCCCAGTCTTAAAGATTGTTTACGGCTTTCTTCAAAGCCATTAGTCGATAAACTACAAACGCGCTCATGTATTAATTCTCGTGTAGGACGGAGGTAATTGCCTTATAATAAAGCGAGTTTAATAGTTTTCTGAGCCCCGAATATTTAGATGGTCATTTTAAGGGGTTGGCCGCATTGTAAGCTTTCGAACTACTAAATAACGAACTCACAAGTTGCAATCTAGTTCTAATAAAATGTTACTGTAATAATTTATTACAAAAATCCTTTCCGAATCACAAAATTGAACG
>JAANSM010003571.1:0-12665 GCA_036850725.1 Orchesella villosa | reverse complement strand
TTCTGAGCAGCCTGAAAGTGATGAAAATGAAGATGAACCAGAAGAAGGTTCAGCCGAAGATACAGGTATTCAGGGAAGGACCCTGGAAACAAACCAAGATGCCGAAAAGTCTATAGATGAAGAATCTGAAACGGAATCGAATAATTCGGGGGAGTCTGAAACATCGAAAAATGAAGATCATTCTCCGATTCAGGATCAGGGTATCAAGGGGAGGAGTCTTAAAACACACAACGATGATCAATCAAAGATGTCGGAAAAGTCATCTGAGAAAGGTAGTGTGAAAGACACACCGCCGCCACCACCAGTCGATTCTACCAAACAAGATGATATATTAGGGGAGAGCCTGGCACCAAAAAAAGATCTGTCAGAAGTTTTGCAAACGGCGTTTGATAAATATTGGAAACATTCAGAAACTCAACTGAAAAAGGAGCGTTTTGATACTCTTGAAAATTCACTTCCTGGTATACAGGGACGCAGATTGGGTGATATTAAAGTAGCTGAACAACCAGAAGCTGTCAGTGACAAAACAGTTAAAAAACCCACAGCCAAACCTTCTGGTAAACAAGATGCTGTTGCCAATGCTATTTCTGGTAAGGAGAATAAGGAATCAACTTCTGAGGTGGATCGAGGAATGCTCCTCCTGAAAAAAATGCAGTTGGGAGGCGCATTGTGGTGAAGTTGGGAATGTGTAATTTTTATAAAACGTAATTTCATATCAATTTTAACTGTATTCATGAATAAACTTAAATATAAACTAAAAACTACAGTATTATGACTCGTGATTCGAGGGCAGATGATGATGATGATTAATATGGATATTCTCAAAATAGGGTAACAACTGGTGAGTTTAGTTTGTATTTTTTATTTTGATCTCTATTTCATGGATTTTAATAATTTTAATGCATATTGCATAGCCATTGTTCATCTGATTGAGAATAAGAAATTTTAGCTTAAAAATTCTATGCGTTTTTTTAAAGATTAGTGACTCAGAAGATTACATTAGATTTTTACAAGATTAGGCAGATTCATTCAGATTTTTAGAAGGTAGGAATACGAATAATTCATACATGTGTATATGGATGTGAAAGTGTACTCCACAAGTTATTAAAATTATCTAACAACAAAACAAAAGAATCGCCTATTCATTGTTCTTTGATTGAGATGATAGAAAGCACACAATTAGAATTCTTGACCTTATTTCAAACCTTTTGAAGCCAACGCATTATATTTGTTTCATTACAGTTTAAAAAATAACTATTGTCCTTGGACCAAAGAATACATACATTGTAAGTATTCTGTGCCTTGGACAAACAGTCAACTTTCTAAATTCTCCAACTTAGTTAGTTATTCGTACATTATCGCTGCATCCATAAAGGCGAATGATAGGGAACACACTTTAGAGCCTAATCTAACCTAGTCTCCAAAATGAGACTTTTATACTTATATTCGAGACTACCGATCTTCCATATTCCGCTATTGTTTGCGGCTTTTCTCGTTCTTTTGGAGAAGGTAGATTGTTCAATTTCTGCAACAGGAGGTACATTAAATGAAGTAAAAACAGAAGTCGTACTTAAATCTGAAGTGTCAGTACCTCATCAACTTGAGCCAGAGTGGGCTGAATTTGAACAAGAAGAAGAAAGGGACGTCAGAGGTATTCTTGGTCATAGCTCAAATTCACAAAGTATATGCGACGCTTGTGAAAAAGTTGCTGGAGAATCCGTCCCCTTCTATTGCGCAATCAAGCCAGATCTTGAGCAATGCCATAAACCAATTTGTCCTGCGGAATGCGAAGCTGGGGGTGGGGAAGATAACATAAAGCTACCAGCTCCCCGGCCATCCCCGCCATACCCAGTGAATCTACCAAAAATAGAAGCCAATTTGCTTCCACCATTACCATTTATACCTCCAAAAGGGGCTAGCAGACAGGACAAAAGCGGCAACGGAGGCGATCTTGATCCCATGGGACGCTCATTGGATGATCAACCTCAAGATGAACTACCAATATCCAACATTCCCAAAGTTCTTGATAAACTTTCCCTTGCAGAATTACGTAATCTTCTTAATGAACTACCAATGCCGGAACTTGCAAGAGTTCTTAAACGAATTCCAGAGATTAATATTTCCAGAGACAACCACCAGCTTCCTATTGAATCAGAGATACCGGATTACCTGGATAGCTTGAAACGCCCAGAAATGCTCAAGGTGTTTTATACAATGCCTATGGAAGATATACGGAAACTTATGTCCAAGTTGACACTTGCAGAAACCTCCAACGTCATAGATGCACTTCCTCCATCAGAAATTAATATAGTTTTGAGAGGTCTCCCCATATTCGAATTTCGAAGAATGTTGGAAGAATTGGAACTGGTTGATATTCGTAAAGTAATCAAAAGAATCCCCCTATCTCATATTAAATCAGTTCTTAGTAAATTGCCTCTTCCGGAAATTTCCGAAAACAATAATTCCCTCCCTTCTCCTTCCGAAATTCCTAAACTTTTGGATAAGCTACATCTTATGGATATTCGGGAAATACTTAATTCAGTCCCTTTTACCCGTCATCCTTAAAGTAATACAGGAGATGGATGTCGATGATTTGCGTAAATTTCTTCATGCCTTACCTGTTCACCATATCAAGAATGTTCTCCAGCAACTTCCTCCTCTTCACATCTCAGCTGTAGAAACAAAAGCCGATGCAGAAAAAGAGGCAGGAACAACAATACAGGGAAGATTCTTGGGAAAACTTAAACTTCCTTCAAAAAAGGAAAAAGAGTGGGAAGAACTTGGAATTTTGGGAGGGCCTCCTAAGAACAGAATGTCTCCACCGTTAAAACCAACAAATACTCCATTTTCAGGAATTTCAGGGCGGGCGTTGGTAGGTGCCTCACCGAGAGTAGGAGCTCCCCAACCATACAATCCTGAAACTTGTGAACTCTACTCGCCCAATTTAGTCCGTATCAAACCTGGCTCAAAATACATTGAATATCGTCCTGATAATCCCAAGCTTCAAATTAGAGATATATACCAAGCTTCTGAACAGTTTGGTCTGGCTCTTGCCGAATTCCGCTATCCCACCGAGTGGCATTCAGTAACAAAGACGGCAATTTTAAAAACCGTGTCTACTTACAAGTTAACGGAGAAGGAGCCACGAATCTTTTATGCTATTGGGGCTGATGATGACATGCCAAAGCAACATGGAAACTTTCTCTATCCGACCGACAATTCGAGCCTTACTTTTCATGTTTTGAATCCTGCCGTTTATGGGAGAACGGTAAGTGTTTAATTAAAGAAATCAAATAAGAATTGGTATAAGAAATCAAATTATAAATCTCACATTGCCCCTCATTCTTGCAGGATGAACGGTGTGCGGTCATAACGAGTGTACTGGGCGACGATAAGAAACACTATTTGACAACAAGATTTTGGGATTGTGATAAGAATTTTGAGGATCCAAAAAAAGTCGTTTACGGACTTTTTATGTATCCACCCGGATCCATTTGTGCACGAAGAAGTGTTGAAGGTGGGAAACAAAATGCATGCAAATTTGAGGCCCTGAATTAATCAATGTTGATTGAATCAATCATTACTATTAATTTACTTAAAATCATTACATTTCAGAGTGCACAATGCTAAAGAATCACAAGAGTGGAAAGCAATTTCACAACTTGATAGAAATGGGGCAAACTCGGAAACGTTTTATCTACTTCTTTTCCGATCAAGTATGTATATACATTTACACGATCGCGAGATTCATAAACCTTATCAGATTTTCTAATAGCTACTAAACTATTTTACTTACGCTGCAGAGAAGTTGGTTTGATGCTCAAGCTTTATGCAAATCAAAAGGGCTAAGTTTCCTGGACCTAGATCCACTTTGGGATGACGCACTCACAGTTATCGAAATTATTGATCGTTTTCTAAAAGCAACAAGTACGAAAGAGCTTATCTGGGCAGTTGGCATGTACCTTTATGAAACTTCTATGTGTGCAGAGAGGTTAATGATAAATTGTGATTTCAGAGCTGTCCCCTTCCACCATGTTTTGGACTGCTGGGAGATATGACTATGTTGGATATAGCGACCGTAGATTTAGATGGGACACAACGAAAACTTTTATCTGGAATGTTTACCAGAAAGAGCCTCCGCCTTACCCTTACTCATTTTGGGATAGTCAGCCAGGAAATAGTAAACAACCCTCCTCAAATCCTGCCTCAGATTTAATAAGAAGGTCAACTATCGATAAACCTTGCGTTTCAATAGCCCTCAACCCTGAGACGGGAGGTGAGAGACCTAAACTCAATTTCAAAGTTTGGTACTGCAACTTCCCAATGGTTAGTCAATCACCAATCTAAGTTATAACGGAAAGAATTTATATTTTTGGTGTACATCTAAATATGTAGCAGTTACCCTAACATATGGCATTTTTGTCTTCTAGTTTCCACTATGCCACAAGAAAATTGAAACTAAAGCTAAGTTGGATGCTCCAACGCCTTCTATAACGATTGGAAATCGACCAACTCCAGCAGGTGATTCTTGTGAAAAGCCTCCAACAGCGCCTCCCCCACCTCCACCTCCTCCTCCAACAACAACAACGACCACAACTACAACAACTCCCCCTCCAGAGGTAACAATAACGACGACAGAGCCAACCACTACTACCACAACTACCACCCCTGCCCCCTACTTTTTGCCTGTCAATCCAGAGACTTGTAAATCTGAATCCTTGCTAGTCAGGGTCCTCTCTCCGGACTCAAAATACGTTGCATACGAGCCCACTAACAGCTCATTTTCTATTGATCAAATCAAAAGTCACTGTATTAAGTTTGGACTCGTACCTGCTGAAGTTCGGAGTCCTGATGATTGGGATTCGATTCGAAAGTCAGGTATATAGCCTACATGATGTGTGCTCAGTGTGATATCATAAAGTGTATTGATGTTTGCTACTACTTTATCATGCATTAAACTATTTTGCTTGGCATATCTTAAGTAATAATTGTTCTGGACAGGTATCGACGGAGTTATCCAGGGAGATCCAGGTGATACCACGGACCAATTCTATGCTATTGGAATGGATGACAGCGAGGAGGCAGGGAAGATTCGTTACAATTCGGATGATGGAGAACTACTATTTTCCATGTTCAACCCAGAAGGACGTACATATCTTGTGAGTAAAAATATTGTAATTTTACCTGCTTGTTTATAATATGTGTTTGTTATTATGCATTTTGCTTTTTAATTTTTAGGACAGTCGATGCTCCATTGTAGATACGGTGATTGCACCAGACGGTTCTAAAGGGCTTATGATGCTCCACGACAACTGCAATAAGGGTCTTATGTCTGCTGAAAAGTTTGCGTATGGATTGTGTATGTTTCCTCGGGATTCAAAGTGTTACAGAGAGAGTAAAGAAGGTAAAACCAGCAGTTTACACGAATGCTTGATATAATGGGTTTTCACGTGGAGGAATTCTATAAATTACATTCCAGATTTTGGAGTATTAATAAAATATAACGTGTTGGTTTTGGCTCTTATTGCATTTTAGAAAAGGCAGCTTCCAGAGACCCAAACTTGTTGACAACAATTATTGATATTGGGGTAACAAAAACACGTTCTATATTCTTCCCTCCACATCAGGTGAGAAACTAACCTTGTATCTTACATCTTAATTATGTTGAGTGTCTCTATCATCATCAGTTTTTTCCTGTACTCATTTAATTCATCTTCCAGAGAAGCTGGGACGGAGCAAAAGAATATTGCGAACATGCAAAATTACAGCTACTTGATTTTGATCCAAAATGGGACGATACAGAGGAAATTATTAAAATTTTTACGTCAAAAATCGTTAGGGAGTTGGGTAAGCAAATAAAAGTGAATTTACTGTGTACTTTTTATGAACAACTGAATATTAAAGTGGCACTTTTCAGACCAATTTCAACTAACCCCAATCTGGACGTCTGGAAAACTTGAGGGGAAGTACAAAAACAAGAAAGGTACGTGGACAACTGGAGGAAAAGCGTTGGACTTTTCGTCAGGAGGCTCAGGATCCAATTTTCAATGGCGTAGCTTGGACGATCCCGAGCTAGACAAGATTCGGGAAGGAAGCATAACAAATCCTTGTGTGGAAGTTAGCTTTAATGATGTGCAGTCACAAGTCATGTTACGACCCGACTATTGTTACATACCAAAATACTTTTTGTGCTGGCGAAAGTCCAAGCGAAGGAGTAATGATCCACCTCCAGAAAATACTTTAGGAATTTCAATAATCGAACTAGACTAAACTTTTAATACAATTTGTTATTGATTTAGAGGTTTATATAATAATTTATTTTCACTTTCACCTTTTGATTCGAATATATTTCTAACATTCGTACTTTATATCAGTAAAGCATAATACGTTCTTACGTAAACTAATTACTATGATATCATATACATGCTATATATTATGTCCACCCGATTATCTATATTCCAGACAGGCAATGTGTTGCTTTATCTCCCAGAAATGTCCATTATATAGAACCACAACCACAAATTATTTGCGTTTAGGGTGTGTCTATCTATATTAACCTATTCATCGTCCAACTAACTGTTTTTATCTGTCATCATCATCTCTACCGACGATCTATATTCCATACCGTTTATGAACACTTGTGTGTGCAATTACACCGATGTCCTTATCCAGTGTTTCCAGCCTAACCAAAAATCACAACCTTTTTACCTCTTGTAAGGCATTAGTTTAGCTAAAGTCCCTCCCGTCTGGATAACTAGTTATTAGTTGCATTGTGTGGTGATCTTCCTCAGCGTATATACTTTCATTAAGAAAATATGACTAAAACTTCACTACAAAACAAGGTATTTATTTTGAAGACGAAAGAAACTTCCACAAAAAGCAACATGGAGAAGAGGGATTTGTTCTCGAACGTCAAGTATTTGATTTTAATTGGGCGGATAATATTTCTAATCCCTTGTAATGGTTTGTCTTGGGAAAGTCATCATAATTTTATTTTTCGGTAATTCTTTCAGAGTAATCTTCGATACTTCGATCTCCTTCCATATAACTACTCGTGTCATTTTCATAAGAAAAAAATTACAAACTCTTTTCAATTGCAGGAGAAATAGCCTTCCAACGGTAATCTGCCTGCTGATAATTACCTGGTACATTGTGAAAGATATTGTTGGACTAGCTTTTATGATAAAAATTAGCCATGGTGGAGTGGTGGGTTATGCCCACCCAGCGCATTACGTTTTAATTTCCAGTGTACTTACTTTCATGTATGCTTAAATTTTAATGCGACTTATTCCGTATTCATATTCATTTATGCATAATCATAAATTGCAGACAAGACAGGTATAAAATGTCGAATAATTTTCCTTCCAGATATGTATACTTCTTCATCAATAGGGATAAGCTAAAGAACCTATTCGCATGCTGGGAAAACGTTACATTAACCTATGAAATGAATACTAGCAAAGTGAAAAGGGTCGTTTGGATTGCAGTCATTCCAATGTTACTCCCATTCATTATCAATCTTCTTTTTTCTATTGATGCTGTGCAACGGCTTGATGGGAAAGGTTAAAGTGTTGCGTGTTGCACACACGTTTTGCTATTCTACATGGATTAAACTTTTATATGAAACATGAGCTAAACTTTTTTTTACAGTTCGAGAAGTTCCTAACAATTTGACACGACTTGAGTATGTCTACACGCATCTATTTCAACATTGGAACTACATTCTCCCATTTTCAGAGATCTTCACAATATTTTGCACAATAGATTTTTTATATGGGTCCCTACCTAGGGCTTTCGTGATTGCTACCATTAACTGTTTTCTCTTTTGCACTTTCCAATCAATTTAAAGATTTACTGCAGAAAGGATTAGGTGGAGCAACTTCACACGAGAGTGATAAAGGTAATCTGTAGGAGGTGCTCAATTGTTCAACTTTAGCTATAAATATAAAATAATATTGATTTTTATGTTATACATGGGTATAAATGTTATATGTATATTAACAGCAAATCATAATTTTTGGGCCCAAATTGTGAAAAAACATGATGCGCTTACGGATCTGGTTGGTATTTTTGATGAGTTTCTTTCGCCATTGGTTTTTGTAACGTACCTTACCAGCCTTTATCTGATTTGCATGCAGGTATATTTTGTCTAGATATTAAAATTGTTTCATGTATGTATGTATTTTACTGCAGTTTAAGTTACACCATTTTTGGTATCACATCATACACGACAGCACAACATTATAATAATAAGTTAAAATGCATTGCATAGATGTGTATTTGTATTAGCTTCTTCGAGCGCTCTCTTCGTCAACTGGCCAAGTTGGAGCAGAACTAACGTTGGGACTGTCCCCATTCATTTACAATATCAGTTTTTTCGTGGAGGTCTTTCTCCTCTATTCCATGTCTATCTCTGCAGCTCAGCTTAATGATTATGCACATAAAATTGGGATTGTATTGAAAAAGTGCCCTGTCGAACAGCTTACTGCTGAGGTAAGTGTGCATTACCTAATATAGTTTTATATTAATGTTTAATCCCTTCTGCATCCGTATATTATAAGTATGTATCTCTGGAAATTATTGCAGGTCACAAGATTAGAAAATAGAGTGAATTTTGGCCCAAAAATTGGTTTTACTGGATTGGGATGTTTTGTAATCACAAAGCCATTTTTGTTGACTATAGCTAATGCGGTGATTACATTAGAAATTGTATTGCTACAAGCACAAGTTTCACAACCTGTTTACGGTTTGACCTGAAACGAAATTAGTTAAAGGAACTCGGAACTCCACACCACAACAAATAAAGTGATTCTAGCTTAAGCAGATATGTAGATATTACATATAATATTTGGATGGTCCTTGATGTAATAAATATAAATTATATTATAACTACACACACCCAAAAAGTGCATACTTGAATAAAGTATAACGGTGAGCATCCCTAAGTAGCAGTCAGATTTTCGTTAATGTTTCCCAATTGTAGTGTTGTTTCCACCGCTGAAGCAGGCTGATGGCGTTGGTGGAGTTATATTGAGTTGTACATACATTTGAAAGAAAATTATGATGTAAGTCATGATGATGTTTAGTATCTGGAATGAAAAAGAAATAAAGAAAATTTTAATGCCATTAACCACACATAACATATTAATAGTTACCAACATTTATTTACAATACCCCTTTCAATAATTTCCTATCGATGGAGAAAAATCCTCCAGCAGAGAGTTTCCACTGCCACGTTTGAATATGATCTACGACCCCTTCAAGCTCTGCCTTATGCGGTGATTCCCACGATATTGTTATATACTTCTGGTAGATTTTGAGCTTTGATTCTGCAATCTACATAAATACATTCTACATTTAAATTTTTCATTACATTTTAGTATTTTTACTTCAATAAACACTCATGTGAATTCGTTATTACCGTCGCATTGACGTTCTCCCCAATTTCATAGACCACAAGAAACAGACAGCAATTAAGGACTCTAAACACATCAACAATTCCGCTTAAAGGTGTTCTGACCACGACAAAGGCTTTTGAACCACACACAATAAAAACTAAAGTTCCAGTCACGATTGCGTTGAGCAGCAAAGGCGACATCAGAGAATCCCCGGTTCTCAAAAATGTTTTTAATTTCTTTGAACCTTACAAGGATTTGGTGTCGGATGCATTTCACCTTTAAATCCTCTTCCAACAACCGTTCTCCTTTGCCCGCCGCCTGAGCCTGAACATGTCTACTTTCTTCCCATGATTGTCTCAACTCCTCCAACATTTCTACGGTGTCATCAGCAAAGCTCTGGAATATGCGTGCTAGCCGAACAGCAAAAGTGAGAAGAATAGCATAAGTGACATTGTTGAGGGAGCCTTGTTGTAGTAGTTGGAAAATGGTGAAAACAATCCAGTACGCTGTTCTTCCCAAGGTCCTTCCAAGCAGAGAGTGCAGCACTTGGTGTGACATTGTAGTCAAGTTATTAAGGATCCCCAGAAAGATAGATGTGAAGTAGGTTAAATATACCGCATTAACCAGTAGAGACTCTAGGAACATGCAATGTATCCACTTTGGGGAGGGCTTAGGCAATGGATAGAAGTGAAGCTGGGACATGAATTTCGCTAACTTTTTTGCGAAAACCAACATAAATGTCCGGAATATTACAAAGGTTATTAGGCGAATCACTATTTCCATTCTTGTAATCCACATTGCAAGCATATTCGTCTCGGACAGGCTTAGGGATTGGTATGAGTTGATGACAATATCAAATACGATGAAAATGTTTAAGAAGAAACAAAATAAGCTGTAAAACACTGAGAAAGTCAGCCAAGACTCGAGACGAGGGGGGCCCCAAGGTGTTCTTAGAATTAGTACACCGAAAATCCAGCCCAACCAAGTTGAAATTGTCAACCCATGTAATGCCATTTTTATCAATAATATTTTGGATATTCAACAATTACGGTTTTTTTTATATTTTGATCCAAATAATATGTATTTTACCGAATATTTCTGGATGCATTCGCTAGGGACAGGGCCACATTTTTATTGGGAGTGGTTACCACAATGTTATTACTTTAAGCAAGAGACAAAAATTGTACAAGAAGTTTTTCAGCTCCGGCATGACCATATAAACGTAGAAAGAAGAGCGACGTAATCATAATTAATTTTCTAGGTCGGCTTTTGTCAATTATTCCTTCGTTCTACTATCGATACCGGATGCCTCAAGTATGAAAAAAATCAATTAGTCAGGACACGAAAACATGTTTTTAAGATTCTAGACGAGATTATATCTGCGCCATCCTTCCGTTCCAATGTAGTCTTGAACTAAAATGCTATCCTTACCATACAGGTTTGTTCTTTTGAATTATGCCTTTATTTTAGGTAGTTATAAAGTGGTTTGTCATTTGTTGGTTAGGACAAGGTTTAAATAATCTTCAAATGAAGAGTATTCAAATGAATTTCATTGGTTAAAAATAAGCGTGAATCTGATCATGCCTTACTTATATTTTAAAAAATAAAGATTTTTAAGTACAGTATGGAAGAAACTAGGATATTTAGCCTACGAAGTTATTCAAATGACTCCATCTTGATGAAACATACTTGCCATAGATTGCCATCAAAATCAAAATATGATTTTGAAGGGTGCATCAAACCGCTGATTATCTTTGGAAGATTGGCTGGAATCATTCCTTGCGGTTGGTCAAATTGGCATTCATATAAGAGACCAAAGTTGTCGTAAGTTAATAAACTCGAGTATATTTTTACATATATTTTACAAACGCTGAATTGAATTTTGTTTTTAGATTCTCTATATTTCCGTTGCTGATCACAACTTTCTTGGCCTGCTGGTCTCTTATTGAAATGATTTTGAACGTTATTTTGGTGCTTAAAAGGATCCCTAGTACTAGTAGGCAGGGATTTCTGGCTGTGGTAATAGGAACGAATCAGTACTTTGCATTGAGATGTTTAATGACTACTTTCGTGTAAGAGCAATTTTTATAATAGATAACTATAGATTGCTAGTTTTTTTGTTATATAATAGCACCTTTAAATTTTAAATTATTCAGGTATGTGTATTTCATCCGGAATTCGGATGTACTATATGGATTGGTTGAAAAGTGGAAAACTCTTAGCTCTCAAATGATTCTCGAGGAAGACAAGAAGCTCCGTTTCACAGGGTTTCTTTTGATTCTATTTATACTCCCTTCAATCGTCGTATGTGTTCTCTTCTTAAGCAGTATGATGATGAAACAATGTGAGTTTATTCAAAATTTTACAATTTCATGATAGCATCATCACAATCTATTGATATGAATTGATACTCGTTTAAACTTTTAATCTGTAGCCCAGCTAAATACAAATAGTTCCAAGTTGGAGTTATATTATGGAGGGCTCTTTTAATCTGTAGCCCAACTAAATACAAATAGTTCCAAGTTGGAGTTATATTATGGAGGGCGCAATGTTGTCTGGAATATTTTTATACCATACAACCCATTCTTTGCAGTAGTGTACATTGCAGTCGGCCTTTTCTATAGTATTCTTCCAAGAATATATACGCAGGCTTTAATCATCTTCTTCTCACGAGCATTGTCATTTCAGTTTGAAAAACTGATTAGGAATGTGACAAATTCCAAGACATCTGCAATGTACTTTGTAGACTTGAAAAATAAAGGTAAATTACGATATTGTCGACGTAAACGTGACTCGGAGATCGGAGAGTAAATAGGTTTCTCAATATTTTCAGATAAAATATTTTGGAAGGATCTAGCCTACAAACATGAAAATCTGTGTTTGCTGGTGAAAGCAGTGAACGAATTACTTTCACCGATAATATTCGGAACAACTGCTTTAAGCGTTTACAATATCAGTATTCAGGTAACAACATTTTCAATCGCGTCATTCAATATCTAATCAAAATCATTAGAACGGTTAACGCTAAATACTATTTCATAAAAAACATCTGAAAATATTTTTAGCTCTTCTTAACCCTTTCACCGGGAAAATCTTCAATATCATCATACCTTTTCACCATTAGCACTGCTGTAGAAGTGACACAGTATTTTATCATGATTGTTTCCGCAACAAATGTCAACAGCAATGCCATCAAAATTTTGGATGTTTTAAGAAAATGCCCTAAAGTACATTATCATGACACTGGGGTAGGTGTACATATACGAA
>JAANSM010003570.1:0-12666 GCA_036850725.1 Orchesella villosa | reverse complement strand
GCAAATACGGATAAAGTGTATTGGACCACAGCAATGTTCCATAACATGGTATCATTGATGACTTTCCTTCGTAGTCAGCATATCAAGTCAAAATGTTCGACTATAAATGTTGGAAAGAAAGCAAGGAGTAAAAAATGAACCGTTTGTATGCATTATGTAAAAAAACGAGTTTGGCTTAAGGTTTTTATGACAGAAATTAATGATAGGCTGCAGTAACTAACTTGTACAACTTTGATAAAAGACCATGAAGACTATTTAGGCTTCACTGTGATAAAAAAAACAGGTCTGCGGCTTGTGTATTAACTTGTTTTATGGAAACGTAAAGTATGAGCATGATGGAGAATTAATGCGTGGAATAAATAGGTCAGAAATTTTGTTGGATTACTTACACGTGCGTGAGCTATAAAAAAAGGTTGGTTCTTGTGTCTATATAGTAAAAACGTACACAACTTCAACATCATTTTTTATCTTTCATCTTTCCTAATCCAATGAAATGTCTATTATATCAACATCAACATTAACATTATGGACACGATTTTTTTTCCAGCTATTCGTGTGGTCTTACGGGGAAAGGCACACACTGAGTGGAAGGTAATCATTAGCGGAGATCGACGAACAGTGAAGGATGACCAGTACTTTATTGATGACCGTAGTGTGATTTGGGGCAAAGGTTAGTGCACACTTCTAATAAATTTCTAATCATAATCATGCTAAACAACGAAATCAATGCAAGCCAACAGATTTTACTTTGGAATGAATGATTATCAACAATTACTGTTACTTAAACATATATTCCCGTAAGTCCCGTCCGAATTCCTTCGACCCGCCACGTCGCTACCGATTTGAGTTTTTGTCGGATGTTTGGGGCATACGTAAATCTTGCTAAAATCTTTACTTCTCCAGTGAGACAACTATGGTAGAGAGTAGAGAACCAATGATTTATTTAACGGTTACTGCAGCATCGATTGAATTTTAACTTAGTCATCAAAGACTACTTGGCAAAGCAGCAAGATTCGATACATTTAGATTCATAGTGATTCATCCTGTGTGTCTCACATGAAAAGCAGGAATAATTCAGCGTGCCTATTGGTAGTAATAAACTTATTAGTTGACTAAAAGGGTCAAAAGGGGGTTGAGCATAAGTCGGGACTGGAATAAGAAATTAACCAAATGTTCATTATACATATTATGCACAACATGCGTCCTTTTAATATGTAGATTTTTATGTAAACATTCTAGTGTCTTACGATACCCCCACGACATATACTTACGATCTGAATGAAGAAACTTGAGTTTCCTTAAATGTCTCCCTTAACATTTTCATCATGCGCCCGTGACAAATATTAAGTGCCGAAGAATTTGGAAAGATTTATAGTCACAATCTCTTTTAATTACCAATATAAACAGTGGTAGGTATACCCATAAAATAATTTGGTGTAGTTTATGGTAAAGGCACACATTGGTACATATAGCCAAAAAACTTTGTTACACACGATGACAAAATCGATTTCATATGGCAAAGGAAAATACTGGAATTTTGAGATGTTTACTATGAAAACACTCGAGTCTCAAGAGGCAGAAACGGAATGTCAAGAGCTTCTCTCTCCACTTGAATTTTCTGTTTGTTGAGTATAAAGGAAGCTTTTACACGGTTGTGTTAAATATACATAAAATTTTGTTTGTCTAATATTCTTGTATGAATGAACAGTTCTCATCGACCGAACATGCTTCTCATTAAGCCAGGGCCCATCCCTAGTAAATGCAATATGTATATGGAACAGCTCCAACTTTGTAGATTCGAGAGAGATTTTCTAAAAGTGCTTAAAAATTCAGAAAAATTCACAGATAGATGCATTGAAAGGAAAATGAAGAAGGAAGGAAAGTAATTAGAATCTATTTCCAGCTCAAGTATAATTTATACATATTTCATTCAAGTCGTTTGACCCAAATCCATCCACATTCCTGTTTTGAAGGGCCCATATCCTTTGCCTTAAATAAATGAGCTCGTCGTAAGGTTGACATGAGCTGACAAATACAGACCTACACACCTTTTATATTCAAATGAAAATTATATACTTGATTTTTTTCACCTTATTTGCTTATACCCAGAAAAAGTAGAAGGAGCCGTCCCTATTTTGCCAAGAGGAATGCATCAATTCCCATTTCGCTTCCAGTTGCCTGAAACATCCTTGCCTTGCTCATTTGAATCAAAATGTGGAACAATTCGTTACTATTTGAAGGTAAGGTTTATTATTGTAATTTGCAAATATATATATATATAACTATTTCGTATGTATGGAGGAAATCAGTGTAAATGAAAGAGTTAAAAGAGAGAAATCGGAAGAAGAAACGGATGCAAGGAAAAGTTTGTATTTGTTTGCTGCTTCCCCGTATTTCATTGCGTGCTTAAATGGAATTTTGTAGAAAGAAAAAGCTCTCACTTGAACAAGAATTTCTCTACCACCACCAGCAGAGAATACTTGCACCAAACCATGTGCTACCATACCTTGTTCATGTGAGAAGCCTTTTCCTGAGTTTTCTTTTCCTCTTTCATTTCCATTCTTAACGAAAAACAACACTGGGAACATGTTCTGTCTGTGTATATATAGTAGCTTGAACAAACTAACTTCCCGTTCCTGCTTCTTTTCAGGTGACAGTCGATATACCGTACGCGAGTCCCCCACAAGGCGTCAAGTATTTTACTATTATTGGGCCACATATTGATTGTATGGATGATAGCTACCTCGTAAGTTCCTATGTGTTGTATATTTACAAGATTTCTATCACGGATATGTTATCCTTGTAGAATCAATTGCTTTGATTTCATTTGATAACCCTTTCCCAAGACTCACCATCTATATATGAGTTTTACGTAGATATGGGAACGTTTTTACGTAGGTAGGTACAGACCTCCTATATATTTATTATGTATCACAGGAAGTCACCAAAATCAAACTTCCTATACACTCTTGAAGCCATCAAGATGCTGACGATAACTATTAAAAGTCGCCTCGGAGAAAGCGTAGAAAGAAACCTTTGCAGTTAGTTTGGTCTTGAAACCCTGCAGCATGCAGGATGGCATTGTTCTTTCAAGTTTTCCATGTACGTTTTTACTTTACTAAGGTAGCGGAAGTGATCTTGGTCTTGGTACACATGTCACGAACACTTTCTCTATAAGCCCTATACACCAAAAGTGTCTCTCAATGCCCCAGAACTCAAACACGACATTTTAATGCTGAGCAACTTCTCACCCAGCAAACTCACTAATTACCACTTAAACTGCTCACTAATGACGACTTTTCTAATTACCTATTTGTGTGACTCAGATCCAAAAGCGTGTATCATAATTATTGAACTTAATTTTGGTCATTTTCTTATCACTAGAATTATTGCAGAACAGAAACTTTAATAAATGCAAGTGAGAATAGTGGTATGACGTGATGTTGCACAAGATATGAAAGAGCTTTGTTGTGCTTATATATATGGATGTATAAGGTATAAATGGCCAACAGCTTTTTGATATATAATATATAATTTATATGAATGTACATATAATATGCTCAGATTCATGGTTATTATGTACAGTTCGTTTCTCCCGTTCATTACTTTTATTGCAAGCCGTTAACTCAGAGTAAACTGGAGAAAAGTAAACCAGAAAAAGAGTTTTTCATTTCGTCTTCATCATATTTCATTTCACTTAACGCCTCATTCCCTCTAATTCCGTTTAATGTCGCTTTTCCCAGCCTGACCATGGGAAGCAAGAGGGAAAGTGACTGTATATGAGAGTTGACTGAATACTCTCACATGAGTTACTGAAATAGGAAGAAGGGCATGGAATTATCGTTATCACCATCATCATTATTACTGTTATCATCATCAACGCTCCACTCATCATCATCATCATCATGTAATGGTAGGGTATTAGAAAGCTTGTAAGTGCAAGAAAAGAACATGGAAGGAATGGGAAGACGCTACATTTCATATATAAAGAGCACACAACTCCTCTGGGACATTATTTCTAACTTTCGCTTTCCTTTTTCCGTGAAACATTTTGAGAGGAAGAAAGTAAGATATATGAATATGAAACTGATAGAGATATGAGCAAAATAAGAAGACTCATTGGCGAGAAATATTACCCTTTTTCCTCAAAAAAAGTTCATCTAACTAAGCCGATCTTCATCGTCATTCTTTGTGTCAAATGAACACACACACGACAGGGATGGATGCGCAACTGTTATTTACAGATATGGCTAGGGAAAAGGTTTGAAAGAACGCGTTATCAAAAGAAAAGCCAACGTTTTAGAAGGGAATTTTACGAATAAGCCAAAAAAATACGTATCTGTGGTAGAAGTAGAGATTAGAACCAGAACCTCATCATAGGTGAATGAATTTTGTATCTTGTTTATTTATTATGAAGATTTTATAAATAGACCAAGACCGATATTGATGGGGGTTCATATGATGTTGAGCTTGAGCCTCATTCAATCCTTGATTCTACTAATAAACGGCACATAAAAAAGTTTTTTGAGGGATGGAGTAGTAAACAAACATCTTTTGATTAAAGCTGGTTTGATAGAGAAGGAAGCAATAAGGTTACAGTAAAGCAGAAGAACTGTTTGATACATATAAGGTATATACTTTCTATCACGCGCAGATATTATATATATACTTCATAATTGATATACTTAGACTGTTAGTGATCAAATCAGATGATTCGTGGAACAACCACGGTTGTTTTCTGATCAAAAATGGCAATTCTAGAACTTTTCTATAAAAGTCATAAATTTTCTGTAGTAAGTAAGTAGCATTGCTTGTGTCGATCACTCTCAATTACAAGCCAAATAAGAAAGTTGTTGGATTAAATTACTGAAATTTGTGCTTGCTCTTCCTATATATCATATGAGTATTTACACGTGCCGAAGCAAATTCTAGGAGTATGAACTTGTACAAAGTAGCAATATTGAACATCACTCTAAAATTGCTTTTACGGGTTTTCCAACGGGGAAAGGAGTCTGAAAAGGAAACACATTTGCACTTGAAAAGGGGATATGTATTATTAAGAGAAAGTTTGGCGCTGCCTACTACAGACTACAGTTATTATCTTCAAATCCTATTCAGCATCCCTACATCGCATTTGATTGCCATTCTTTTGATGATGGTTGGCAGGTGCTTTATCACAAATGAACAAAGAAGGTCGAGATAATGCCAGCTGCCAGCATTGTATATACAAGTATAAATATATGTCCGTGTGTTCTTTGTGAAAGGAAGAAAGTGTATTTTTACTTTTATATATTCATGTATATGTGTGGGAGGGAGCATGAGCATCATGGTGAGCATATTATTACACGTATGCATGAACGTCTTTCCCATTATTGGTCTTCCTTCTGTAGAAAGCTCTCTCTAACATCTAACAACGCCGGAGGACAAGTCCACGGATGACAATATATTGGGTTGAAACAGTGTATGAGGCAAGAACATAGTTGACAAAAACCATCTGCTGTAAAATCGTAAGATAAGTAGGTATTTCGAAATGGTTTGATTTAAGTGATTCAAGTAGCATCTCTTCCTAGCAGAAATGCCATGTCATAATATGTAGTAATCTATTAAAGAGAAAGCACACGTGTAATGGAAGCTCTCGAAGGTTGATGAAAGTTCTCTGAATCGCGTATAAAAAGGGTATATATGGTAAGACCCGTCATGCACTAGGGAGTAATCCATATATTACACTTCGTATTTTTAGTTTGAGTACATTAAAGCTTGACTGACATCGTGATGGTGAGCTAAGTACCGGATAAAAGCTTTCAGACTTTCTCCTCATTTGATAGCACGGCCATAAAAGAAGCAATTAACTTGGACCATTAAATTTTAGAACTTAGTGCGTAATCGACATACATTTTGTTCATAAGGGTATCAAATTCATCTAAAAAGAGACAGAATCAATAATCTTTGCTCTTCAACAAAAATTCCGTAACAAATAATTATGAAAAATATAATTTCCTGGATGCAAGACATTTGTGAAAGCGTATAATGTACTTTTTTTATCTAGTTTTAGATTCTTTCTTTATCTGTATTATTAATGCTCCCTACTTAAGCATTGATTCGCCTTTTCAGTATGGTACAGAATACTTTTGTTACTAAAGTTTAGTACATCAGATGTTAGTCAACTTTATTTCTATTCCATTATTTTACAGAAACCCATTCGTGGAGAGTGCAAACGTAAAACATGTTGCCTTTGTTGTGAGCGTCGCGTGGTTTCCCTTCGTACACAGCTGGATCGCTCAGCATACTGCTGCGGAGAAAGTCTTCGGGTGAAAGCTGATATCGACAACCAAAGTGAAGAAGAAGCTAGATTGAGGCTGAAACTCGTGCAGGTACATGGATGAATTTGTATGAAATGCAGTAAGTATCAATAAAATGTAAATGTAGAGCATTGTGTGGTTCCTATCGCAAGGGTAAATTTTATGCATGCAGTTCATCTCAGATAATGTTATATGTACTACCATTGTTTGACGGTGGTTTTTTGGCATTAATCTCGCTACTTCATGTTATATGTTCATGTAATGAAACGAACCACCTACATGGAAAATACACTATATCTTATAAAGGTGAATTGCTACCTACGTGTATCCTAATATTTATTGCCTATATATATCAGTGATGGGTATAACGTTTCTTATAAAGCCTTTCACCGACAAACAATAATTCAATTTGGTTTGGGTTTGCTTTTTCGATATTTTGGTTTTTTCACCCATTGTAGTGGAGAAGCTATCTATCTTTACAGGGAGCAAGTTTTGTAAAATGGGAGGAAATGAGAAAATACACTTATGAAGCCATTAATTTTGCATTTCTGGCGATCAAAGATGAAACTAATATACGAGTACCTGTGTGTCCAACAGTGAGAAAATAATTACGGTAATATTTCAGTTATGATAAGAAAAGTAGGTAAGAAAGATAGTATTATACTATACATTCTATACATACATTAACAATGACATCTTGGATTCTATACTATTTCAAATAATTTCAACTTTTAAGACATGAGTTGAGATAGTATTCTAATGGATGCTTAAACACACGAGCCACGAGCAAACATACGAATTGTAAGTCCAGAAAGGTATAGCTACCTTTCTTCACTTTCACCAAATTATCCTATCAAAGTCTGAAGCTACACGGACTCAAAGACCTTACATTAGATCTGTGCACGGACCAGATGCTGTTGGCTGTATGGAAAATATATTTTCTATAGCACTTTCAATATCGAAGTGTCTCCGTGTCATGTCATGGCCATCTTAAAATCAACTTACGTGTATACTGCATACATAGAGTTTGGAAGAAGGGAAACACTTTTGCTTAGAAAGATTAGTTTGGTTGGACAGGTGTTCAATGAACGCTAATTAGTTTTAATGCTTGGATTCGTCTGCGATGCTATACATTCCCAAGTTCCTTATTTTTTTCTCGTTGTCCTTGCATTCCATTCATTAACGAAGTGGAGCATCTGCTGAACCTCTTATTTTTGTTTACAGCATGTGGAATACTTTATCGATAGAGGAGTCCTTGGAGTTCAAAAAGAAGTATCCCATACAATTTTGGAGTACCGGAGTGCACCTGTGAGCCCTCACACGAGAACAAAGTGGGACTCCCAGCAAAGTTTAGTAGTATCGACAATGCCTCCAACGCTGGCTGGTATCTGTCGGCTCATTCAGATTTATTACGTACTGAAAGTAAGTTTGCTACTAAGAAAATGAACATTTATGCTCAAACTCTTATCCTTGCTAGCACACACGCGATGCCAAGCAATATCATAACGCTGAATGGTTGGTTATCTTTTCTTCTAGGTAAACCTTGAATTTGAAAAAACTGGAGAAGATCTTTTAATGCATTTCCCTATAACAGTGGGAACTGTTCCATTTCGGATACCAAACTCGAAGCAAAAACCTAAAATCCAATATGGTAAGGCATACATACATTATATATATAAGAATGCAAATTTCGTTAAGTCATTATAATACCTCACGCTCAGCCATATCTGTTTATTGGGAGCCCTGTACATTATGTCTTACTTCTTCTGTTTTGTATCGTTTGAGAAGGTTTACAACATACATTAATTGAGATTACCTGAAACTTTACTTTCATGTTTTATTTCTGAGTGAAAGTAGGACAAAACAATATCACATTTCCATTGAAGTTATATTGTGCTTATCTCCGTGTGTGTATAAAACTATACATATAGTTTTTCAACGAAAGGTATACAATTATTTTGTAGGATGAAGCACACTGAAATAAATATCTGACCCTTTACTTTTCAGAAGTTGCATCGGATCACGTCGAGGGAGGCATGTATATTGGTCCAGAATTTCAACTAGGGCAAGTCTACGATGGCACCACAGAGTTCGGAGACTCGATTGTTTTATACAGACCTGTATATATTAATGTTGTTCCTTCAACGGCGGCAAATTCATCTGCAGCCCAGCCTGCCCCAACTTCTTCGTCCAAGTTAAAGTCACTAAAGAATGCCATACTAAAGCCTTCGTCAACATCCACTACAAGTCAAGCTGAGGCTAACTCTTCCAAACCTTCAGACGGAAGTGAAAAGGAATCTTCGTCGAAATCCAGTGCCAAATCCAAAAGCAGTAAAGTTCAAAAAATGCATGCCTTAGCTCTGCCCTCGTTACAGTCGATAGCAAAGAAAAGAAGTTCTTTACCTGATAATACAAAGACTCATCCATTCAATTTCACCAAGTCTCCTATCTTAAAACCAGAACCATCATGCTCAACGTCCCCCCACCAAGATGAAAAAAGCAAAGAACAAGCTTCAACAAAGCCTAAGAGCAAAGGCGAGAGTGATGTTCAATCGCCACCCGACTCAAATACAATTACATCCTGCGAAACTGTTATTATTGTGGAACCTAAGCCTACCAACAGTAACAGGAAGAATGAAGGGGATTTAGATGGTAATAACAAGGAAGCCTCGGATGAAGATGATAAAAAACCAACCGAGAAGGCATCCGAGTGATCGAACAAAAGGGAATAAGAAAGCTTCCGTAGAATCGGATTCAGGGTCGCAGGCTACGGAAAACAAGTCGTATTAGTTAGTATTTATGAAAAGAAAGAATGCGTCACATTTCCGTATGCTTAGCACAAGAGAAGTTGTATAATGTCCATTATATAACAGATACATTCATAATACGAATGAAGTAATACTTTCATCCCTTTTATACTTCAGCTTAAACCTTTTCCCAAAGGATTTACTTCAATTTTTAATTAACATTATTCTTAAGCATTCGTAACTGTTATGTTGTGTGAATATGTTCCATAGTATGTACGTTCTATAATAAGTTTTTAGTAATCTAGTCTTCATATCATTGATGCACGGGGCAGTATGAAAAAGATCACTACAGAAGTAACAAATTACACAATCAGTAAATGATAAAGATAACCTTATACTAATAACTACGTATATTAAGAAAATAGTTGTCAAATTTTTTATCAACATTACGTGAATAAGATTGGTCGTTTATTGTTAAAGTCCTTCTAAAACAGACCTAAATAAACTTGTACAACTATACTTAATCGAGAACACTCAACGAAAGTGAAATAATAAAAATACATGACATTTCAACTGGTAGTCCAGCTATATTTCATTATTTATTGTGCATGCACATCGATTACGGTTTAATCCTGTATTTAATAAATCAGCGAATGCGAGAACCGTACTATTAATCTACAATTTGGTCACTCATAAATAATCTATTGAACACTAACACTAACACTACTTATATTGTTAATTTTCTGGCTCTGACACACCCGAACTGGGATTGGAATCATCAGAATAAGATACCAATGTAGAAAGTCCTCCAAATGAGTTTTTTACTGGCATTTTCGTGTCAGTTGTATTGATGACACTTTCGCTAGTGTCATTACTATTTTTAATTTGTAAACTGCTTGCATTATTATCGTTATTTTGCATACTTACTCCACAAGTTGGACTAGAAGTTGTCAATATCATTGGACTTATACCCCTGCATTTCTCCTGAAGGATTGAAATCACTTTGAAGTGAAACTTCCTTAACCATTAAGGAACTACATAGGGAAGCCGATGAACTGGTAACAGTACTACTATTTTGATTTTCTGAATTTGTCGCCCTGGTTGATGCTGCAGCGCTGATTGGTGACCCACTAGAATCTTTTAACTTGATCCCGAATAATAATCTACGATCTTGTAAACATGCTTGCATAGATTTGGTTGATGACACTTGATGAGTATCTGTTTTGACAGGAATTGTGATTGCGACATCTCCAACAGGAAGCAATGGGGAGGGGAATATACTTTTCTTGTTAATTTCTGCCCGTTTTTCCTGGTGCCGTTCTTCAATACCTTTAAAAATAGACATGTTTGTAAAATATGCAACAAGTAGCGCAGCGAAACCAAAATTGATAATAAACTCCAAACCTTTCAAACCCAAAACTACTTTTCACTAATATTTACTTGCTTACTTTTGGCAGGTTGTAAACGTATAAGAGATGCAACTTTTGCATCATCCTCTGTTTCTTCAAGTAAAGGAATATCTAATGAGCGTTTTTTAAGAAAATCGTTGTCCCTGTCTTGCTGTTCCTTAATTTCTCGTTTTCTCACCTACAATTAATTAGACAACTGCAATAATTATCATCGTGATGCGATAGTGCTTAAGTTATGAGTAATTAAATACATACTCTAAATATGTCCCTCAGGGCTCTGTTAGCACTATAATCATCTTTCCACCTTTCTTGTAGGTTTTCTAATTTAGAAAGTGTAGGAGCAACATCTTTCATCTTTCTCTGGTCCTCTACGCCATGCTGCAACCTAGTTAAAATAAATCAATATTGCTACAGAAAAAACTCCACAAGCCACATTGAGAAAAATTTGGGGTTCTTTAGATTAAATATAGCATACTTAAACATAGCATCGTCAGCAAGCTTGTGGATAACTTGTTTGTCGTCTGGTACCACTTGACCATTTTCTGTCGGATCCCATCGTCTTTCCTGTCTTCTAGCTCCATTAACTATTACGTAATCTAAATTCTAAACATACAATAAACTTCAATTTAGTACTGCCGATGCCGATAAAGTGTGCTAGCCATATGCACTACATATGCACAGTTGAAATGCAATATTTAACTTACACCAGGATCTGTTTTGATTTCAAAGTGATTATCGCACAAATGGCATTTCATCCGAAACTGATACACAGGTGTTGAATAATACATCCCAATTTTAGTCTTTTCGGCATTATATCTGTATACAAATAAAACATGGTTAGATCTTTAACTCATCTTTACCTAATTCCCATGATATTATAGCAGGTAACGAAATCACATGACCTAGGGCTTGTGTATAAAAAAGTTATTCTAATTATAATGCGATTTTGCTATAGATGATAGAATTACTAACCTTACTCCCATCCCAATATGATTATTGCATCCTTCACACCAAATGTTATAGGGCATTTCAAAACGAATAATCATGATGCCCAGATGCAATTTTCGAGCTCTTTCTCGAAGTGCATGAGTGCCCATGAACTTATTAAGGCCTCCAACCTTGGGATCATAATCGGGTGGGTAGTATTTTTTGGTTCCTTTACGTTCACCCTATAAGAAAAAGCATGCATATGATTTTAATTTTAATGTCATCACAAATTAGACTTTCAACATTAGAGTAAACAACAACAACATATATAAAATAGTTCAAAAAAATTGAAAATGAACTTACCATTTTGACTTTGTGAGGATGGTCGACGTTAAAGAAGAATAAAATCCGGGCTCAGTTCACTGTTCACAGCTAAAATCTAGCAATTAATTCAATTCAGGATGGCAAGACTGGATAGGTGGCAATGATGGAGTCTGAAAAATTTACTTCTTTCACACAGGTTTCGAACTTCAGTTGTCAGTGTTTAGCAGCAGGTACATAACTAAAGTTAAAGTTGCTATCCTTCTCGAGCGGTTGTAGAGCTATCAGATATAAAGTAAGTAGCACTATCAACTATACTTCGAATTTATCTAAATGTACTTAATTTTGAACGTTGAACACTTATACAGTTGACCCAGACACTGCACTGGTGACTGGTAAAGGCAATTAATGCAATGCGATAGAAGGTACCAAACCCTTCGTCAGCTGAATTGTTGATTGTGTTGAAGCAAGCTTTTATGTACTTTTATATCATGTTTGGGACAGATACTTTTTATGCTTCAATATCAATGTTGTGAACGTCGGATCACATCAAAAGTACGATATACATAATATTTTGGATCTACTGCATCTCTGTTTATGAAATGTGGATACAAAAGCTGCGCTGCTGCAAGCAATGCTCAATGGAAGGAGTCAGATAGAACGGAGTCCACGCAAGCCCATAGTCTAACTCACTCACTACATTGCTACACCTTTGTTCTTCGTATTTCTGATTACTTTTTTGCAAACCACATCAGCCGTTCCTTGTTCCTCCTCCTCACTTTCTTCTCAACTATCGCAATCGCATGTATATGGACGGTGAAGGAAGGAAGATAATGATCCTTCATTAACGGATGTAAGTCTAATCTACTACGAATTCAGATTCAGATACAGTTAGGCAATTCAACCAGAGTTGTCAATAATGTAAAATTATGTATTTCTTCAAATAGAAGGTTAGAAATATAT
>JAANSM010003569.1:0-12668 GCA_036850725.1 Orchesella villosa | reverse complement strand
ACATTGTTTATTAACCCAAAAGAATCGTGTAATGTATATAGTTAGATGTTTACAGAATGCATACATTTACGAATCTCCACCTGAATTACTGATGTTTTAAGCTAACAGTGGTTATGATTAACAAGAAATCAAATATTTTAGGCCAATTTAATGCTACGTAATTTTTCGGACAATATTTGAGGTAGTTTTAACCAAAAATCCAATAACCGGAGCTTTTACCTTCAGTGCATTTGCTGTAAACATGATACAGAACTTTCTTGCGATCAAAACCAAGATCCGATATAATGTTAAGCACCTTCGTTTTTACTTCGGAGTCAACCACTGCTTCATTTGACGCCAGGAACCAGTATTTCTGGTTAGCTTCAGGTGAACACAAAACCAGTAGTAGATGGTGGCTGCTATCGTCCATCCAAACCAATGTAATGGAAATTGGGCCTGTAACGTCAATTTAAAAGTTTAATAAAATCTTAAGCTATAAACTATATGCAGTATTTTTTAGATCCGTCGATTAGTCCAAATATTAAATGGATATTACCGTCTACATGGCGATGAGGTGTATAGTCCGTAGAGTAGCATTTCACTGGTGTAGTGAGAGTTCTATTACAATGAAATAATAGTTTCTGACATGATATGAAGGTGAGGTGCAAGCAACGTAAAACTGGCAATAATCTGTACTCTGAAACATAATTTAAATATAAAATCTGATGTGTTGATACTATTTGCTTATCATTCAGCAATCAGAATCGGGGTTTCGATGGTATTGGCTGCTGTAGTTTATTCATTCATAAATACAAGATCAAATTTTATTCCAATCATATACCCCAGTAGTAAATCTAATTCTGCATAGCGAACATGTTCCTGTACTTGCAAAACACATAGCAGAACACATTATGAGTATGCATTATTGGTTGGACACTAATGTACAGCCTGTCTAAAATAATCTTCAAGTGATAACGACACTTTCGTCATTACAATGCAAATAGCAAGCATTCCCTACTTCAGTGAAACCTTTTTCATTCAGGTGTTTCAATATTATGTAACCTGTACTGATTCATACTTACGTCTTCCATGCCTGTTAGTTCTATACTCTTCAATCACGACCAGTCTTCAGAGTTTTACAGGTTTTTAAACATATTCTGGTTTACATTAATTAAATCTTAAACATAATAAATCATTTCCGTTTTATGAGTAATAGTGGTTGGGATTTTAAAGTTCAAATATTTATTCGTCACCGAAGTCTAAAGAAGGAGCCTTCTTTATCTCTAATATAATGTTGTTTTTGTAATTTCATTGTATTCGGTATAGGGAAGGTTCGTTTCTACACCAATTTGGGCTTCGGTGATTTAAATTCAATAAAAAATAATTGTCGTTTCATTTTTTTCAATAATCAAATTTGTGTGCATTGCTATAATTAAAAAACAGTGTGATTTTGCGATGACGCTGATTGTGTTCGGGACGTTGGGAGTGTGAACCTACGGCAATTAGTTATACCAACTTAACAATATATTTATATACGTACCATACGAACGTACTTAAAAACATTTTAGAGACAAACTATGGCTTCTCAAGATGTAATAAAATTAAAAATCAAGCTTCCAGTAGGAATTACTGTCGGGTCACGAAAAGAAATTGTCATTAAACTTCCTCCTAAAGACTTATCCCTTACATGGATGGACTTGTTTAAGAAAAGCAAGCTTGATAAAAAGGTAAGTATGCCGTTTCACGTTTTATAAAACCCTAAAGCACCAGAAACAAAATAAACTATCATTTCTAATCTCAATTGAAACTGGATGCAAAAACTAGTTATTTTTGTGTACTAACGAGTGCGAGTATTTATTTGGTAGCTTATGCTGTAATATTAATTATAAACTATGATACGAAATAGACATAGGAAAATGAAGCACTTCTAATTAACAATGTACTATAATTAAATGTAGTCTACACAAGTCTGTAATTCTGATCTCTATCCTAATCTTTTTCAAATTGGTCTCTCTACCCACAGTTTAAAAAGTTGTTGGAGAAGGACAGACGAAAGTACAACATAGTAGATAATCGAAACGCTGAATGGATACTATCTGATAAGGTAGGTTTAATGTAATTTAATTTTCAATCATTCGGTTAACCTCAAAAGACAGAAATAATCTGATATTTTTATTTTCTGTTTAGGTGAAAAGTTTCATCCTCAGTTTCAGTCGCTCAATGAAAGAATATAAAGCTTCGCTTGTAGTGAAAATTTAAATTATTTGGATTGTAAATTTATTTCTTGAAAAACTTCATACATAAAATAAACTTTTTTACTACCAAACATATAACAGTTCAATACAAATATTTAAACTAAATTGCATTGTCACAATTACTTAACACATAATCCACAAGTAGTTACTTAACACTTAATGGCCCAACTCAACATCCTTATAGTATTTTTCGATGTTTCAGATTTATTACAATCATTTGGCAGTTACAATATTATAATAGAAAATGTAAATGCTATACATCTAGATCTGTATGATTGACTTTGAAGTGAATACAGTATTGGCTGCTTTTCCTAAATAAACTCCTCTATACAAAGCCATCTTCCAACAATATTGAAAATACGCGTAAAATTCTAAAAGTTTTTTTTATATCATTGCTATTATTGCTGTATGTCAACAAAGTAAAGGACAGTTTTCAAACCAAAACTCAAAATGGAATACATTGTGGTAAAACTAGAAACAAATGTGTTCATAAGAATGCATAAAATGCAATGCAACGTTGGCGTCTTAAGCTACTGTCATAATTTGCAAGAAAGGTTGTCGTCCGCATCCCCAATTAGTTTCCCTTGGAAGGTGACCTCTGGAAGAGGATCCGGCTTGTCGTCTTTAGGACATATTATTACTCTCGACAAATTGTTTCGGCTCAACTCATCCTGTTTTTCCTCAAGTTCAAAGTTATTGCCAGTGTTCAGGCAAATATTATTATTATCACCGATCAAAATCCGATCCTGCTGCTGATGGTGATGGAGATGATGTGGCTGCGTCAGCACAATATCTGGAACATTCCTCTCATCGTTCGATTCCTGTAACTTCTTTAGTTTTAAGTAAGTCAACAAAATTGCATATTTTTTCTAGTTAACGATCTGTTTATGTAATTGACTCTTCTATTGTTTAGAATGTGTAGATGATTTTAGTAGCTTCTTGCCTCGCAAATATCCGCAGGTGTGGTCATGGCTAAAGACTTTTCCATCGTCTTGTCCGAGTTACGCTTCCCCTATTATGTAATTAAAAAATAGAGTTTCAAATCATTTCAAAAACTCGACGAATATATTTAAAAGCAATTCTAAACGTTCATCACAATACACTACCTCATCCATAAGATGTTTCCTGAAAGAGAATAGATAATTTTTAAATGAGAAAAGGATATCGAGATTTTATGCGATTAACAAGGTATATATTAATGTTTTGAAGTTCTCTTACTGCAGCTGTTCGTCAATTTTGTCAGAATTATACTCATGATCAGTGGCGGAATAGGATTTTTCGAAAACTGTGGCTTGCTTAGCTGCGATGTACATGGAACGAGATATCTTAACATATGTCAAGTCCGTTACAGCCCGCACATTGTAATCGGGGATGTAAACTGCTGTTATAGATTGCAGGGAGGTATCAGGAGAGCTCTTTCTAAATTCTAGAGGTAGAGATACTTCGCCTGAAATTCACACAGAATAAATATTTAGTTATTAAAAAAACAAAATGTACTCGAATTATAAACAAATTGAACATTGAACTGTAGTCCAGACCTGTGGAAGTTAGACTAAGGCTGTTGGTTCCAAAGTAAGAGAAGGGTCCGCTTTCAAATATTAAATTCTCCTTCCCAATCTCTGCATACACCTTACCTTCTAAGATCATTATGAAATAATCGGCTGGCTTGCCCTTGAATAAAAATGCAAAAGGTAATTGCATCGTTCCACATGACCAAACATTAAAACGAATAGAAGAACTATCTATAACAGTAAATCTTTACCCTTTCATATAGAATGGTGGCAGCATCAGTACTCATTGTATCCTTATTCTTTATTTTTATGTGAAAATATATACTTTGCTTTAGCAAACGCTCCAGCACAGTCTTTGAGATTCTTGTGTCGTTAAATTCATCCACGGCTTCATATTTAAAAAAAACATTACGACTCATTAAATTTTTATAACCACCAAAACCTCTCTGCTATAATCTATAATACTTTTTAAATGATTTACCTGTACTCAAATACTGAAATGCAGCAAAGGTTAATTGTGCAGAAACGGTAACTCCGTCAGTTTTGAAACGGCCAATGGCAACTTCTGCAATAGAATTGTAACGTCCACGGGAGCGTTTCTTATGTTCTGGCCCTACATTTCATTGGTTATAGATCAATACAAGACATTACAAAAAATGAAACAAAATTAATATAATCTAACAAATGATTAATGAAGGGATTATCAAGTTACCCCCGATATCTGTTTCATCATTGATCTCCTCTTGAATTAGCTCCTTCTATAACGTCTTCCATTGTAACAAGCCCAATTACTTCGTAAACTGGGTCAGACTTATCATTTGTTTTGACTCTATGGACAAATGCCATATGACCTTTGTTTCCTGAATAGACAATAACACGAACATTCATTTGAATATGACAATCTGAAAACATCACGACGGAATGCGAACGTACGGACAGTTTGATGTCTGCATTTCATTATTATTTACCTTGCTTAAATGTCTTAAAGAGGACATCAAACGTCGTATTTTCAAAAACAAAGTGGCAAGGGTTATCGTAAAATTCACATATGCTTCGAAGTGGCATTTTATCATCGGCATCGACAAAAGCGAGATCTCTGGCGTATAATAACGATATCACATTTCCCCGACTTTTTTCATAAACAGGTATTCTTGAGTATCCTGCATTAAATTTTGAATTTTCAAATCAATTCGGTTAGTTAACAACCTATATGCAAGCAAATGTAGAAGATAATATGCATGGGAAATTTACCGTTGGACATGATTTCAGAAACAGTATCAAAGTCCAGTATGGCATCAATGTGTAGCATGTATACGTCTTCTAACCTGGTCATTACATGAGCAACAGTTTTCTGCTTTAGTTCCAACGCACCTGAGATAATGTTTACTTCATCTTTCTCCAGGTCGTTGGTACCTTGAGTGACCTACATATGAAAGATAGCATAGTGAATAAATGATTCATGCCATTCCATTATCATGGAAAAGCCTAGCTTTTCATTACTCAGAAGAAGAGTTAGGGTTGCGGTTGGGGTTATTCCACAGCTTATGTCGTACGCGTTTAAAATATTTTCATATATTATATATAATCTGGGAAACCCCACAATTCCTCATAAATACTAAAACTTTCTAAAGGATTTTGTATTAACTATGCATGACACGTCTGTAAGAAAAGTGTGTTACGTTCTGCAACTTACGAGAATGAGTTCCTTGAGTCGAGCCCTGTTGTAGACATTACCAAGTTCTTCACCTAAAGCCTTATCCAAAATCACACTAATATTGACACGTCTTTAAGAAAAGTGTGTTACGTTCTGCAACTTACGAGAATGAGTTCCTTGAGTCGAGCCCTGTTGTAGACATTACCAAGTTCTTCACCTAAAGCCTTATCCAAAATCACACTAATAGGATACGAAAGTGGAAAGGTTATAGCCATAAACAGCTTCGTAATCCACACCGTCTTTGCTCCAACAGCAAGTCCATGTCTTGAGCACACAGCTTGTGGCACAATTTCACCGAAGATAACAATACCTACGGTAGATCCTATCACAGCAATCAGGCCCGACGTGAGGTCATCCAAAAGAATTGTTAATGTTGCATTGACTAGCACGTTTCCAAGAAGAAGACTGCATAGTAAATAGTTGCCGTTTTCACGCAAAGGTCGTATCTGCTTAGCATATCTTTTCTCCTTCTCAGTCCCCGCGTTCATAATGATTTTCAGTTCAGTTCTGTCTATTGCCATAAGACCAAGATTCAGGCCGGAGAAAAGACCTGACAGAGTTAGAAGAACTACTAGCATGATAATATGAGCCCACACAGGGATCCACTTATTATATGTTGTGAGAACGATCCAATCCTCTGTTCCTTGATGAACCCATGGCATCTCTTTATAAAATGGATAGAGAAATGTTGAAACAAAAACCGGAATTATAATATGTAGCAACGTCATATGAGTCATCATATCATGAGTATCAACAAGTGTGTACGTAAATAAAAAGCAGGTTAATTTCTACAATCTATGTATGAATACACTTCAAATGTGATGCAAAATGTGTACCTATATTGTCTTCTTCTAATGCAAAGGTAAAAGAACTTTTCGTCTTCATCCAATGGTGGTAGTTGAACGGTAGCGACGGCAGAATGCTCGGATATCTGACTATTATCAAACTGAATACCGCAGAAAAGGTGGCGTATTATTATTGTCATAAATTCCCACAATGAAAATAAATGCGTACATTAGTAACCTAGTATCAGATTATCTTAAAGAAAAACAACTCACATGGAAATATTTTGTCGAGCTAACATCGTCACAATCCGTTCCACGTGCTCCTTCTTCAGTCACAAAACGAATGATGGTGTTGTTTGTAAATCCAACTCCAAAAAATCTGATCACAGCCTGCGAATTTGCAAGAATGACGGAAGCCCCATCCTTATACGATACCCCTTTTGCAGCCTCTTCCACACGAAATCCGTAGACTGTTGCGGTCTGTTGTATGAACTGTCCCATTTTGGCAGGTGAAGCTGTGAAGATTGGATTTTGTATGACTTGATAAATTAAACTTCCATGCTTTGTAATGACTGATGTATTGGGTGCCACTTTGGTATCGTTGACTTGAGCGTTGTCAACGGTTGTAAATGTGGTCCCATTTGCTATGTTGTAAGGTGTAGTTGCATTGTTGGTTGATGTCGATGTCGCATTCTCTACAGAAGGGGCATTTGTGGTGATGGTCAGGCTACCACCATAATTACTATTCATGAGCAGGTCATCCTCCAAGGCCGCGTTCACACTTGCCCCACCAACAAAAAATGCATTTAGCAACGAGATCACTAGTAGGATGAAGGCCGTGCTACTGCCACTGTAGCCACTTCTTCTGCAACTTCCCGTAGAAGGAAGCTTATTTCTTGAATTTACGACATGAAGCTTGTACTTGAGAAAAGCTGAACAATAAAAATAATCATTGTGATTGTAATTGGAAACACTGGGACGACAACGACTTGTGATGCCTGCTGGTTGTTTCTGCTCATGCTCTTGCCGATGTAGCTGATGCCACTTGTGCTGCTGCATCTGCTTGGCATAATATGATTTCACAACCATGTTCGGGACTGGACTAAAACTGGAACTGTACACTGTATCCTATTTTATACTGTCACACACATAATATCATATAATATACTGGGAGAGATTGACGTGATAGCACTTGTCTGCTCCTCGTTTATACTTAATAAAAAATCCCTTTGATTAGCCGCATTGTTTCAATCACAAATTAACTGTGGGTATATGATCTGTTAACTGTATAGTATAGATGATGACGATGATTGAATTGTAACTTAACGAAAAAACATGTCAATTAACCTGCTCAAAGTTTCTCCAGTCTCTTTACGACGCTTACTGTACACAAATCTTTTCTTGATTCTTTTCCGAGAGATCATTATCACCATCACCGATCGACGGTCAAATGCAAAATGACGTCTTCAAGCTACTGGAATGAGATGGGTAGTAGCAGATGAACATACAAAACCTGGTGTTGCTTGTGCGGTTCAAGAGAATCTGTTATGTGCATAGCACTTACTTGGCTAAAACACTAAACACCCTTTTCTCTGGAAGCGCTTACTATATTTCTTGCATTGCCTTGCCTTGTCTTACCTCCACTTGTCACTTCGTCATTGTGACAAAAAATATTGCAGGTGGTCGGTCGGTGGTCCTATCCTATCCTCTTAATTTCAATCCATCTTGCATGAGCTTTGTTCCTTGTATTCCATGATGCACTCTCGTTTTGCAGATGACTTTCCTTTGCAAAACCTTTGACGAACTTGTTGCGAAATGCACCTACTCTTCGAAAGTTAACACAACTGCTTTACTCACCACTCAGGTTTATTCTCGGAAATATGTTTAGAGTAGAAAAGCACTGACGCTGAGGATGATTCCGATGACGAAGTTACGCTCAAAGTAAAGACAGAGTGGAGGGAGATGCATGTTTTTATGTGAACGTGCGTGCAGTGCAAGTACGAAGTAAAAGGGTGATTAAAAAGGTGCATACGAGGAGTGCACTTGAAAATAAAAAAAGACAAACTAGAATGAATTAGTATTAACTAGTAAGTAAGCTATTGAAGGGATGAATTCTTATGAATGGTCTTCTTCTTGTTTTTCTGAAAAGTGAACTATGATACACACACAATATCTGAGAATGAAAAAAATGAGAGATTTATTCCAAACAAACCAAACTTATGTGACTCTCATGATGATCAGAAAGAGCAGACAAAAGGTGAATTACAGAAAGAAACAGGTAAAAGGGAGCTTACTCACTTGCCTGCTTGCATGGTAATGTTTGTGTTTTCTGTTTTATACGCATATCGCATGCAATTTTAGTTATACCACATGTAAGTACATACATAAATGACCATTTTACAAAGAGGCAAGTTGTAAGTGGGTAAATAAGATCAAACACAACAGACAACTTGTTCATGTAGTTCTCACTAAAACTTATATACCATTTACAAGGCTCATATATCAGTAATAGACCTATGTAATTTGCTTCACTTTTGCTATTTACAATTCAGACCATCACATTCTATATTAGTAAGCGCATATTTATGTTGGTATGCGTCTATACAGAACAATTACTATGCTATACCTTAAGATAGAAATGATTTTTTAGCTTAGTTTGCTTAAAAAGCAAAAAAATGTTGATGGAAATGGAA
This sequence comes from Orchesella villosa, assembly GCA_036850725.1. Classification (NCBI taxonomy): domain Eukaryota; kingdom Metazoa; phylum Arthropoda; class Collembola; order Entomobryomorpha; family Orchesellidae; genus Orchesella; species Orchesella villosa. Next base: position 3,731 of record JAANSM010003569.1, on the reverse strand, counting down.
GCCATACTTATATATAATATGATGTATCATACGAAAAGTTCTACTTCACCATCTACAGCTCTACTTATAACTTCAAAGAGAATGGAAGACGGTATCCAAATCTAAGCAAGTCTCATGAGGATCAAGAGTCTTCCCCAAGAACAACGATTAAGTATTCACTTTTAAGTTACATATAAATTCTACTCAATGTAATAACTATGGATGGTGTAAGTGCATACTCAGCTATATGTAATAAATATAAACAAAAGCATTTAATACAGACCGAATGAGTTCGTCTTATTGGAATGTTTTTTAAATACGCTTACTTTGTAAAACTTACTATAATGGAACAAAAGGTTCTCAAGCCGATACTATAATGTATTTACATATTTATTTCTTTCTATAGGCACACTAAAGTTCTATATATATGCATATTGATAATTATCAGTTTCTTCTTCATCATCATCATTTTTCTTTTATCTCAAGTAACCTTCATATTTTGCTTATATGCTTTTGTAGATAGATACTTTTGAATAAACACCAGAAACGTAGCGTTTGCTTGGAAATATATAAAAGTAGGTTGTTAGCCATGCATATTAATGCTGAGATAATTTACGTTAACATAGAAAAAATAATTAGTAATCTAAGTGCAGAATGCGTTTCTGAGCATCGAGCTTATATATGGTATTGTTGGAATATTTAGTGCAATAATTCCGAATTCATGCGAATATTTCTGTTTTCTTGCGAATATGATAATAATATTTTTATGGAAAAAAATACATTATTGGAAGAAGCCAACCGTCACAAGTGATTTAATATTCATGTTTTTATTTTCGTACTGAACATACTTAATTTGACATTTCATAGCTAACGGTTTGCTGTCAAAGAAAAGGGGAAAGGACAATGATAATATGCGGCTAGCATAATACGATCGTTTATTCAACTTTGAAGCAGAATAGTTAATTAGCGGATGCATCGCATAAACAACAATAAGATCTTGCATTTACCTTCTACGCCCAATAAGACAAACGCTATTGGATTTACCGTACAGCCGTTCACTTTGTACATAAAAAATATAGATTGTAATAAAAATAGCCCATTTATACGCATACAAATAATAATTTAAACGTTATCGCATAACTGATTCGCATAAAACAAGGGAATTCAATATAGACATAATGTGCATAAGGTGATCGATCCATCCTGGGACTGAACTTCAGATAAACTTCACGCAAGCCAAGCCCCATAGTTCACTGCTCGCAAGCAGTAATGATGATAATGAACTATGAGCATCTCTCATTACAACACATTATAGCTCCTTTAATATTGACAGCAAGAAAGTGAGTACACACATATACCTCGACTTGTGTCAGTTCACAAAAAAATAATAGCAAGAGAGCAAGTCAAAGCAAGCAAGAAGTGAATGGATTTATGGAAGATCGTAACTGATGGTTCCCACGCGGATTCTGATGATGGTGATGTGATGATGCCCAATATTTATCACAGAACTTGCTAATCACTAAAACTCTGTCAATTCATTATTTTTTTTATTGTTTTTTCTCATCCCAGTTAAGCTCGTGTGATGGTTTTACATCATATGATTACTGATTAAATAAAAAGGGGAACTTGTTTCATCTGCATCAAAGGTTACTTTTATTTAGGTAATCAAACGTAAGCCACTGATATAGATGCATAAAAATTAAAAGGTAAGATCAGATACAGGTTACAACATCATCACGTTGTATTTGTATGATTGGCAAATAACATATTTGTTGAATCCGTATGCAAACACGTTCAGTAAAACATGATGGATTGTATGTGCTCCGTTTCTATTTGACATTGATCTCATAAAATGTGCAGAAAAAGTGAAATCCATCTATTCCTTTCCTTTTGTCTGAATCACGCTTGAATGGAAAATCTTTAGCAACAAAGAATGGCATTCAAATTTTGACACAAGGGTAACAACTCAGCAGATGCGTGTTTGCTTATTAAGATTTGGAGCATGTTCCAGAAATTTATCATTCAGGTTTCGTTTTATTAATCAAGATAGAGTCTTGACATTGTAAAAATCTGAGCTGCCAAAAATACGATACAAAGAATATTTTATGACTTTTGAGAAGCAGATGTTGCTCAAAAGACGGCATTGAAAAAGCATTCTTTCCATTTCATTTATCATGCCTGTATATAATTACCTAATCTATATCCTTCTATAGAATTGAGCTAGGTCAATAATGTCCATGATAAGAATTGATTTTATACCTTTATTCTCTATGAACCAGACTATAGATTTTCGTTTTCTTTATTAGTTCTTGTAAATTTAGTACATGCATCTTTCTGTCTGACTGCATGTAATTTCATCCATTATGAATGAATTTAAATTTAATGGAGTGAGATTAAGGTGATATGGTGAACATCAGCTACGCATGAGTGCTTTCAATGAGGTGGTGTTCTCACACACATAGAGAAACAGTAAATAAAGCATAAATGGTAATAGCCTGCTTCACAAAGACTGTTTAAGAGTAAACTCTCGTATTTGGGAAAAAAATCATATGCAATGCCATTGGTGGTAGGTTGGTAAATGGACACAGGTACTGGAAGTTCAGTGATGTCATCCTGCTCCTTGTCTCATTTTTTTCGGACAACTCATTTTAGGAGTTGTGAAATGGCTGTGCATTCCATTAAAGAGTTCATGAGTCAGTGGCATTGACGAGCTAATGAAGACTTAAGTTAAATTTTTTTTATGCTAATGGTATAAATTTGAAATCATATGGCTACGAAGAAAACATTAATTTTTTAACATAATATTTAAGAAAATATACATAATGCTTTTTTCATTTTCAGACAAACAAAAAAACTCAATGTTTCTGGGAAGCGTAGTCATTTATATAAACTGCTTTGCATATTTCTTAAGCCATTTAAAGTGCATTTTAATTACGTTGTATTTTGCATGTATTATGTGTCTTTTGTTTTTTAAAGCGCAGTTTCAAAAGATGACAAATTTTGATTGTGCTTATCAATCTCTCCAGAAATTTTGAATACTAACTAATGAGATCACTTCATCTTTGATTTGAAGCCAGTCAGTACATCATAATAAAGGAAAAGAGAACGAGGCCAATGCTAAAGATTTTTGATATGAGATCCTTGCTACGAATCTACGCAATCTCATAATTAAAGGTTTATTGTACGAATTAGAGTTTTAAGGGGAAAATAATTTATCAAGCTATTTATCTAATCATAAATAGCAACGTACAATTAGTCCGGTATCAAATATCTTGTTAGAACCATGTGTACCAAGAGTAGTATGATCATGTATGTATCATACATATATATACATATAATATGTACAGTAAACATAATTGTAGAATGAATTTGGCTATATGCAGCTTTACCTTTGCGACTATTAGCATGGTCACTTACTCCTTAGCATCTCGTTTAGAGTACTACGCCCATGGACAAGTACGCTTGTAAGTGGGGGTAGCCGACTTCTGCCGGAATGGACTTTCATAGTACAAGACTTTCGCTATGAGATGCAAAGTTTTTTGGTTTACTACGTAGCTTTAATTTATGCCGGCACCTGATAAGAACGCAAGTGCGAAAACAATTAGAGTAGGCCTATTATTGATATTCACTCAGCATTGATCATTTTCATTGTCGACCAGGCTACGATCCAACCTACGATAATGTTTCTAATTAATACCTTTGTTTGAATCTTTGAAAAATGCAAATTTGTTCTCACACTAGAGTAACTCTGA
>JAANSM010003567.1:0-12671 GCA_036850725.1 Orchesella villosa | reverse complement strand
ATGTTTGAAGATTGTTCAGTTCATCTCGTTTTGCATGATTTCGAGGTAAGTTGGAATATAATTGAGAAAACGTGTCTGGTAATTAACATTTATTTAATAATAACTAGAATAAAAATTTAATTAGAATCTCTTCAAAAATTATAGGCGGATAAACATCCTGTAATTCCTAAGCCATCTAAGTTTCCATTGGTTATTTCCCGACGACGTTATAGGCTCTCTGATCATAATGGATTGAACCGTAAAGACAAATGTCGCAAAGAAAGCTACACACTCCGAAGTGGAAACAGATTCTTATTCCGGGCAACACCTTCGCCAAGAAGGACTTGTTTTGTTCAGGTACTCATAGACCCGTATCCGTGTTTAGAGACGACGTCCAATTTGGAGGATCATAAACGTTTTTCAGACCCCACATTGCTGGACACAATACTAGATTACAGGTTTGAAAACACTGAACAATTTAGGTCATGGCGCCGATGTTGCATTTATTATATTCAAGTGAAATCAGTTTACACTGTAACACCACAAGACATTCTAACTAGAATGAAAATAGAAAGCATCCATTTGGCTAATTCACGTGCCGGAGGTTCAGCACAACTACTTTTCGTATTTGAGTTTTCTAAGGACAGTAATTCGTACAAAGTCACTGAAACATCAGTACTAACCTGTTCTGATGACCAGAAACTACTAGATTTGGTTTCGCAGGTATGCAAGGCCTACTTAGATGACCCTTTTTCAATATATAATTGTTTTTTAACTAAATTTTCAGACCAGGCACAGCCAGAATGTTATGAAGCATATAGAAGTGAAGCAGTGAGCCGAAAACTGTTTAACAAAATTCGCATGAAACATTGCTTTAGTGGAATAATAACATATATTGGCAATATAAATTACAATAGACTTTCAGATATTTATTTTCGTAATTGGAATGCGAAGGAATTAGATGTCGAGGTAGTTTTGCTAAATATTATGTTTCCTAATTACACACTGACTAAAACAAACTTAATCTCCAAAATACTAACAATACCTCAACTAGATGTGGTTAGAGACGTTAATCCTACAGTGTTAGCATCTTCTTACGATGCTGTTCACTTTGTTACCTGTGTACCAATCTCAAAGCCAACATTTTTGTCACTCGCTGGTTTTATAAATGCGTTTGATTTAAGAACATGGCTTATGACTTTGATCACTTTAACCATTAGTTTGGTAGTTCTATACAAGAGCGGTTCTCTAGCTCGAATAATGTTGTTTTATTGTGTATTAACCGGCCAGTCCACGCCAGCAATTGATAAGGTTAGGTGGCTAACGGGAGCGTGGGTGCTTGCAGGACTTTTCTTGACAATTAATTACCAGGGAAGCAATATCGACAGTCTAACATCTCCACTTGATCCCAAAAAAATAGAAAGTTTTGAAGAACTTTTTAGCCACAATCTTACTTTGTTTTCATTGCCGCTTGAATATGAAATGCTGGCGGGGCTAGCTAACACGTTCGAATCAGGGAACGATACCGAAGCGTTTGGACTAGATCCAATTATTTTCGCAGAATATTCTTTCCTTGCTAAACTCTACGTGCGAACTCATCCCAATTTGACTTTGCATGACGCTACAAATTCAATTAAATTGTTTCTCAAAACTCCAAATAGTGTCATGGAAGGCTTTAAAATGTTCCATATTTCTTATTATATTGAGAACCTGTCAAAATGCGAAAACAATTCTTTCGTTGATTCGCTAAGTTATGTAGAACGTGTGAGGCTAGGTCTTAAAAGGCTTCGCATAAATGATAAAACAATCGCCACAAGCATATTGCCATTGGGTCAAATTTATCAGACTTGGAAATTTATTTGGCTTAATTGGCCATTGGAAATTGTGAAAGCTCGAACTGCGTCTATTATTGAGTCTGGATTGAATCAAATGTGGACAGCATGGAAGCAACGAGTAGAAACGTGGAGTGATGTGCTATCATCTGCAAAAACACCGGCAGAATTATTCAAATCCGTGTCTATCGAGGGAAACGTTGTGGTTATATTTTATGTTCATTTGGTTTTTCTGGCAGGTTCCGTTTTCATATTTGTGTATGAATGTAAAATGAATCTCTTAATGCAATTTATGACAATTCTGTCTTTGTTGGCAACAACTGCCAATTTTATTGATGTGAAGTTACTTGCGAGTATTAAACACCTTCGAAACATATTTGTCGTGGGTTACCGCGTTTTCACACAGACTAATATACGCGTTGTGACAGTCCAAACAAGGAACAATAATTGACGAAATTTTTAAGTTTCCCAGATTGTTTCAATGTAGAGGATAGTTCACGCTTATTTATTGTACTGAGTTTTAAATGCAGAAATCCCAAGTACCTATGCCAAGCAAAAAATATTTTATGTAATCCGATTATTGCAACCTATGGAGTTGCTGTGCGAATTTTTTTGGCCTGAATTATGTTAATGTAGCGTTTTTTGTTGGAAAATTAAAGATACAATACTAGATATGCACTCGAGGAGTTCTAGAAGTAGTTCTTTGTTACTTGTGCAACAAGTCGTGTAAAGATTTGCTTGAGGTGATCGTTTAAAAAAATACCTCATACTGAAATTTTATTATAATTATTGTGTTCTTACGTGACTTTTTAAGTTTAACTATATATTTATGTTTACAGTTCAGCATTAAAGTAATAGTTCCACAACACTGTCATTTTGCAATAATAAACATTTATCCATACCAATTTCATGTTGCCAGAAACAATTCGAAACCGCTCGAGTCGATGAGATTTAGCTCTAATCTTGAAATTCTTCTAAGCAAATAAAGTTTCTGATAATTTTATATATAAATAGAAATAACACATAAGTACATTTATGAATTATTCATTAGCTTTGGGTTTTTCAGTTTTTCATGCTTGGTAAGCACTTTACGATTGAGATCAACAAAGGAATTGACAATTTATGCTTCAATTGCGGTAAGTTGAGAAAAGTCACAAGTTCCCGAATATCACCGAAGATTGCAATAAACACAGAATGACTACGAATGAGGTAAAAGGGTTTTTGTGACAAGGTACCGATGTATTGTATTGTAACGGAATATAGTAATTATACACAGATATGATAATTAAATAATTGGATATGAGAAAAAACATTAAATAAAAACAAGTTAGCACGCATGTTGGATGTTCTGAGTTTGTAAACACTTTTATCCTGGTTATAATGCTTGCATATAAAACACTGTTGAACGATTATATTATGTTTGCGAGCAATTTAAATGTTACTGGGTAGTCTGTGGCACGAGATAGTTGGCGAGCAATAGCGTACATCTTGGCAACGCGAGTCATTGAAAATAGTTAACAAAGTAACGAACCCGCGGAAAAATGCTAAGGCTAAATTACACACAGCAAGCATGAGCCACTATGTCGTGCCACCGACTACCCACTACGTTCTTTTCAAGCAATAAACACTACGAGGATTGTTTTGCTGAAAAGGAGTATACGAGCAACTTTTGACTACGTAATTATGAAGTTTGTCGTACCACTCGTAATTAGGTGTTTAAATGCCGTAAAAGCTTGACTAAATTTCAATTGCCGGAAACGGAGATGAGTTATTGATTCGCAAAACAACACGTCCAATGTTTGGTCAACCTGCTGAATAAACGATAAGCCGTTTTATGTCGTCAATCGTACCAACCAGCTAAAACAAGCATATCTGAGGCAAGCCCTAAGTTCTTTTGTATTGTTTTCGTGAAGCCTGTCTAATAAGAAGGTATCCTCATTCTGTCAGAGTTCGTCTGAAAGGAGAAACTTGTATCGCAATGTTTTTTAGAGTAATTGAAAACATCTTACCAAAACTTACATTAGAAGTTTGAGATTTTCAGATCAAAACCTTTGAACAAGTGCAACTTAATCTCTCAAGTGCCATTAATAAAATCAATAATTAGGGTAACGTTTCGCGTAAATAAATTATGAATCTATAAATATCAAATTCTTGACATTGTTATGAACGATATTACATAATAGAATACTGGGAAACATAGTCGATATAACTTACACCTAGTTGAGTATCAGTGGGACTGTCATTCTACACGTTTTTTTCTAATTAAACCCATTGTGACGACATCCAGCCTTTGGGACTTGACATATCTTTGAAACCTTGAGAAAGTTAAAAAAAATAGAAGTATGTGCTGTATTTACAGAAACGATGAAACGATACTATATATCTGTGATTCTCACTGGCAACCTCGATGGTAGCATGTTTGAGCTGTGAATTATAATGTGAACCTTCGTTACAACACTGGCAAATCCTAAATTCCACTAGTCCTAGTAATTTTTAAGTTTTGATTCAATTTTTTCTTTGTCTGGGTAATCTATCATCGCAGAAACCATTTACTTGGGTATCAGTACATCGCAGCATTGTTAGGTGCCAATTTTACTGGACACAAATCGAATTTAACTTACTCAGTTTTATAAAGACAGAACTACTATCACAACGGAAAAGCCCAATATAGGCAACATAATATGTCTATCTTCAATTCTCAGTATCCCTAGTTTAAAACAAGCACTATGTCCTATGTTTTACAAGACATTAGTCGTAAATAAATACCTTCCCTTGATAAAGTAGGAGCTATCACACTATTACCTTCAACAATAAACAAATCGTTTGAAATTATACATTCGGAAAGTAGCATACATATCCATGTAGGCTATTTTACCGTTTAACTGGACAAGGATAGAATCCAGCTTATGGTTTCTATAAAGACAGTTAATTTCAAACGGCAGGGTAGAAGACAGACTGCGGAATATATATCTTTTTATTATTCAACATACCATCACAGAATTTGAGATCTGAGATCAAGATAAGCAGTAGCGGCATAGCAAGCATAGCAAACCAAATACGAATGTCTTGTTTTGACCAAATGGAATCACACTATTGGCTTCAACATTACAAAAAGGGTCTGAAATTCAACATTCAAAAAGGAAATCAGATATTGATTTACCGACTTATACATACCAATGATGGTTGTTTAGTCCGATTTTCAGAACCAACTTTACCACTATCCCAGAATTCTCTACATAGACGTCCATTTTCTTTTCAAACAGGAACCAGTGTAGTAATACCCCTTTTGTCGGTTCGGAGTGTTCACTCAGCTCTTTAGATAATCAACACTATTGAAAATCACCCCACCAAAGAATGGGACCTCTAACGTAATAACGATATAACTAGCGACAATTTTTTTCACCTAGTGAGGCCAAACGAAATGAAGCCTCAAATTATATTTGTGGTGATTGCTAGTGCGGTCATGCAGGGCTTTTGTACATCTCAGCATTACAATCTCGACCTCGATAAGAGTCTAAAAATGTTTGAAGATTGTTCTGCTCATCTTGTTTTGCATGATTTTGAGGTAAGTTGAAATATAACTAAGAAAACGTATCTGGTAGTAAGCATATTTCTAATGATAAGCCGTATTCAAGTGACAGGCGGACGAACATTCTGTAATTCCTAAGCCATTTAAGTTCCCACTAGTTATTTCTCGACGCAGTTATGTGTTTCTTGACCGTAGAAACGGAATGAACAGTGAAAACAAATGCCGTAAAGAAAGTTACAAATTGAGAAGTGGAAATAGGTTCTTATTCCGTGCAACTCCTTCGCCAAGAGCAACTTGTTTTGTCCAGATATTTATAAATTCGTATCCATGCTCGGAGACAACATCTAGTTTAGAGGACCTTTTACATTTTTCGGATCCCACTTTTCTAGACACATTACTGGATTATAGGCTTGTATACACTCCGGAGTTGAATTCGGTGCGTCGATGTTGCGATTATTACATTCACGTGGACTCGAAATTCACTAAAACATTACAAAACATAAGAATAGGATAGGAATACGTCACTACTACAACCACCGCTTGTATGATGAATTTGATATGCCTATAGATACTTCTCTTGCCCCTAGTCCAACAAAGCTACTCTTCCTATATGAGCCAACTGGAAACAATAATTCATACCAAATTATTAGTACGTCAGTACTAACCTGTGATGATGACAAAAAACTAGTGGATTTCGTGTCAAAAATATGTAAAAACTACTTGCTTGACCGCTATTCACTAACAAATTGTTTGACAGCTAAATTTCCAGAATACATACCATCGGAATGTCAAAAACTGTATAAAAGTGAAGCAATGAGCCGCAATTTATTACATAAAATTCGCTTGGAACACTGTTCCCATAGAATAATAGTACATCTTGGCAAAATAAACGGCATTGAATCTTCCAATATCCAGCTTCGTAATTGGAATGCGAAGGACTTAGATATCGAGTCTGTATTGCTAAAAATTATGTTTCCCAATCACACACTAAGTAAAGAAGTACAAATCGCGGAAGTGCTGGGAATTCCTTATTTCCGTGTATGGAGAAACATTAATCCTACAGTGTTAACAAGTCCTTACGATGCTGTCCACTTTGTTACCTGTGTACCAATCTCAAAACCAACATTTTTGTCACTTGCTGGTTTTATAAGTGCGTTTGACTTGAGTACATGGCTTATAATTTTGATCTCTTGTGTCATAAGTTCAGTAATATTATGCAAAACCAAAAGCGGCTATGCAGCCCCATCAATGTTTTTTTATTGTGTAATTATCAGCCAGTCCACATCAGCAATTGATAAGGCTAGATGGGTAACGGGAGCGTGGGTCCTTGCAGGACTGTTCTTGACTATTAATTACCAAGGAAGCAATATAGACAGTTTAACATCTCCACTTGATCCCAAAAAGATAGAAACCTTTGAGGAACTTTTTAGCCACAATCTCACATTATTTTCTTTACCACTTGAATACCAATCTATTTGGTCAATTGCTAAACAATTTGAATTTGAAAAAGATCATAAGAACTTTGGTGCAGAGCCACTTTGGTACTCGTCCGATACTTCCCTAGCAAAACTTTACTTGCGAAAGCATACTAATTTAACTTTAAATGAAGCAGCTAATGCAATTAAAAGGTTTCAGAAAACTCCTGTTAATATGGGAGAAAGTTTGAACATGCTAAATATTTCGTATTACGTTGAAAAGGTGTCGAATTGTCAAAATGATGCTTTTATCGATTCACTTAGATTTGTGGAACGTGTGAGACTAGGTCTTAAAAAGGTCCGCATACATGACCAATTAATTGCCACTAGTATATTGCCATTAGGTGGAATTTATCAGACTTGGACATTTATTAACTTTTATTGGCCAATAGAAAGTGTAAGTGCGCGAACTGCGTATGTAATTCAATCTGGATTAACTAAATTTTGGAATGCTTGGAAACAACGAGTAGAAACCTGGAGTGATGTGCTAGCATCTGCAAAAACGTCAGCAGAATTAGTCAAGTCAGTGTCTATCGAGGGAAACGTGGTAGTGGTATTTTATGTTCATTTAGTATTTCTGGCAGTTTCCTTGTTGATATTTCTGTATGAATGCAAAGCAAAACTCTGGATGCAACTTATGTCAATTGTGTCAATGATAGTAACACCTGCTAAGTTTTATGGTAGGAAGTTACCTGAGGGTATGGTATTCCTTCGGAAGAAATTTGTCGTGCGTCATCGCGTTTTCAAGAACACTTCCGTACACATTGTGACAGTTAAAACAAGGAATAATAATTGACCAGTTTTAGTTTTACAAATTGCGTTAAGGTAGTGGATTTGATGTGGATTTACTGTATTTAGTATATTGTAATCTCAATAATTTTCAAAAGTGGCTGAAAATTTCCTGAAATTCCAAAATGGTAAATGTTTAAAAATGCGAAAACCGAGAAATGGATTTACGCCAGTGAAAACGATAATTCTGCTGCAATGGAATATTAATGATACAATGTAATGTCATATAATTTACAGTGGATACCAGGAAACATGGAGAGCCGCGATAAATAAATAATCATAAATTAATTTGTATTTAATTTTTTAAATTGTTTTAATTCATTACATTATGCGCATAAAAAAGAAAAACATATTGTAGAATTAAGCAAAGCAGCCCAAATTGAAGTCTTCCATGTTGGTTAGCCATTGTTCCCATGTTCATGAATGACCATAAATTGTATTACATGTGTTCTTTCTCAATCATAAAAGAAATAACAAATTTTGCGCTGACTAACGTTCATTTCGACGGATATTTTTTGAACTATTGAACTTTATATTTCAGTTATTACAATTGCGTATTTCAGCTTGATTGAAATATTTGACAGCTTTTGATGAGCTATAATTCATTGTTTACATCCATTTGCACTTGGTTGCATTACTGGTAAAGTTATGCCATGGATTTTTTATATTAAGTTAAAATTACTAATGAGTTATTAGCCGCATTGGTCATTAGTAAAGCTTTTATCTACATATTTCACTTTACACACATCATTAGTTTCATGTATTGCATGAAAAGTTACGCAAACAAAACCCCAGTGAATTGAAACGTTTCATTGATAACAAGTTTTGAATGAGTAACAGTGCCTATATCACAGTTTTAATGATTTAAGTTGTTAAGCAAGGTTTTATCGCTTAGAAAACCAATTTCATTAATGCTTTTGACGGACATTTGTCATCCCAGTTGATTCTTTACAACATTACTATAAAACTACCCAAGTGCCAGCGCGTGCCTATATTTTCTTAATGAAAAAGAAAACTTGGCCATTAGGAACACTCCGACTACTTGGCTTAAGTCAAATCTTAATTAATCTTGACAAATTTCAGCTAATTAACAAAAACGCATTTTGTAACAAATAAACTGGTTGCATTAGGTCTAGCGTAACTATTTTTTCTATTGAAAATCTATAGTAAAAATCTGTTGATTATGGATTACGCCATTGATTTTGATTTTTAAAGATAGCAGGTTTTTGGGTAATTGGCACAAATATCCGAAAGTCATTCAACGGCATGAATATATAAAAAAGGAATTAGCATAAATACCATGGGTTATAGAGACTAATGAGGAGTTTCCCAGTAACCTATTTTTTGTTCACTAAACTATATTCACGGATGACCCATTCACTTCAATAACAAATTATGAGTATATCAAATCAGCTAAAACTAGTGCAACCAAGAACGCAACCACCTAGTACTCCCATTTCCATAAGCTCATTAATATTATAATTTTTCCAGTTTATCATCAATGAAGCGTTCATCTCTTTGAGGTTTTTTTGTGCCACATTTTATCAAAAACTCTTAAAAAATATGTGCTAATGACCCAAACAATTTCACGTCATTCATTACATATGTTTGTGTCACTAATTATCCATGCTGTAATTTTAAAGAAGCTTTCGAGTATAAAATTGTTGGAGTGAAATGAATGGGGCATCACAATCTTTCATTATATGAGCTCATTCAGAACAATCGGATTTACAAAAAAATATCATTTCACCAAAATGAAGGTTGGTAACTTAAAATTTTGAACTTTAATGACAAATAAAGTAATTAAGAAATGAGAAGGTTGAGTAAATTTAAAAAATAAATTATATTTTCAGGTTACACTGATTGTTTTATCGGTTCTTATTGCTGCTGCAATTGTAATTGCTACAAGCTCTGAGGAACCCGGTCAAGAATCGGAGCGTCAAGCTCGTCGTTGGATTAGTTACTGTAAGTCTTCCATCTTTGCAATAGATCAATGTGAAATTTACTAGATTAATTTTAATTACACTTTAACTTTAAAATAACTTCTTGTTAATGATTTTTAATTTGTTTTCGTGACCAAGGGAGAAGCTATGGTGGAAATTATGGAGGTTTACAGGCCAACTATGGAGGATGGGGTGGGCAAGGGAACTACGGTGGTTTGCAAACTAATTATGGGAGAGGAGGATTTTATGGAGGTGGAGGATTTTATGGAGGCGGAGGAAATTATGGAGGTGTACAGTCCAACTACGGAAGTGGATATGGAAGATATTACGGAAAAATATTGTATGTTTAGTTTCATTGTACGAGCTTGTTATGTTTTCTTATTTACTCTTTTCAATAAATAAAATGGATTGTGCAAATAAATATAAGTAGTTTGACAACTATTTGTGGGAAAACCCTATTTAATATTGGTTTTCATGATAAATTAAATTTTAAAGGATACGCTGGAAATATGGAGCATTAAATTTATAGCAAATTTTAATTGGATATACTCCTCTACCTTCTATGTTTTAAATGTGCTTAGGAATAAAAAATGTGTCAAAAAATACAAATTTTCTATAGTAAAATGTCTAAAAAAAACTTATTTGCCTATGTAATCATCTCGGTATATCTTATAGATGTTTAAATTTCACTAAACTAGAATTCAATAAAAACATTTTATATAATTTACAGCTTTGCATGTGTGGGTTTTGTTGAATTGAAAGAGAATTTCTTCGCAAACAGAATTTCCAAAATGCAATAGTATTTTTATGTACAAATATTTTAAATGTTGGTTAACTTTTATGCGGTAAATTTCATAAAAATCATCAAGCGTTTTAACAATAACGACTAATTTAAGAAAAATGCCCAAAATTAGTTAGTATAAAAACGTGACTATATCCCAAAATAAGTATAAAATGTGACAATAAATATCTTTTTTTTAATCATGACATAAAAATCAAAACATAAAGGAAAAATCAATTTAAATCATACGGACATGTTAACTGGATAGAAATTTGAATGGTAAAACTCTTCCTTCTTTCTTTTTGCAAAAAAGCTATTAAAACCCAATTCATTGCCAACAACTGATAAAAGTAAGAGGTCATATGAATGGGGGTTTTCCGATACCCTATTTTACTTTTTCATTAACAAACTGTGTATGTCCTAGACTCAGTTTGAATGGCTTTTGAATGAAATGGCGTGAACTACTATCAAATATAAAATTGAGTTTCATAGTTATACCATGAGATATAGCAAACAGTATTGAAGCTATGTCATTCTAACTTATTATCAATGAAGCATTTCGTTTCACAACAAACTTCCATATGTTGTGACATTCCGTCATAATAATTTAGGTACGTTCGTGACTGTAGATAACTGTAAAACTAATGACCAAATTGGCGATGCACGACAGCTCATTAGTAAGTTAACCTAATGTTGAAGTTCATGGACTTTTCCAATTTAGCTCCCAAGTATAAAAAGAATGTGATAAATGGAATGCTTCATCAGAAAGCATCAAAGCCTTCACAAAAGTTCGAATACAAACTTTACAACACTTCTATAATTTTGCAGCCAAAATGAAGGTTGGTAGTTGAGAAAATTTTTTAAACTATTTTTTCAAAAATTAAATTTTTTTGAAAAAATTTAATAAATTTTGTGTCTACATGCATATAAACGCATTTGAAGCCCTTCTACATGCCATTTCAATTTTTTAATATCGATTTTTAAAACCGTTTTGTAATTTTTGAAAGTTTCCGCTTAAATTTTTGAATATGAAAAAAACCGTTGAAAACTCCCCTGTAGGATTTCTAGAGGAGTAAACATTCAAAATTTCAGGTCAATCGGTCAATATTTGTCCAAGTTATCGACGTCCCTATGTCGCAATCTAACAATGCCACTGTTTCCTACGTATCAACTTACCACAAACCTTTAATGCATCGAATAGGCTAACTTTGCATGTACGTTTACGCTAGGCATATTAAAATTTCAGAATTTGAACATATGCCTCCTTTCATCTGCATATTGGCTACGGAGCATCTCTATGACTTTCTGCCAGAAAGTGCAGGTTTCAGGGTTTGTGCTTTGGGGTGCTAAGTGTGGTCGATTTCCATTTGATTTATGCAGCGTTAAATATATGCCACACATAATTAGTATCTCACGCAATTTTATCATTAGCCTTTGTAATATACTTTTGCCTGTACAATATCAATTAACCCAAACCATTATATATTCAGGCTGTAAAAACAACTTGAATCTACAGCTTCCCGTCAAAACCCATTTGCCAGGATGTAAAGGAATATAAAACAGGCTAATCTCTGAGTTTAAACATTAGTTAAAAACTAAAATTTAAACTAGGAAGAACTAGAATTTTTCTTGAACAGAGTTCGTTTCGTTCGTTATCATAATAACTTAAAATGTATGCTTCTACATTGCTAGTTCTTGCTGGGTTGATTTGTGTAGGAAGTTCTGCAATAACCGGAGAATGGCCATCGAAACCTGAAGAAGCAGAAAATTATTTTGGATCACCTTCCATATTCTCAGAGGCAGAAAGTTCTGATTATTCCCCTTCCAAATCTGAGAATAATGATGCATGGGGTGAATGGCCGTCAAAATCTGAAAACAGTGAAGCTTAAGGCGGACCACATTCATTCATGGATAACATAATTATTCCATTACAATTTAATTTTTTTAAATTTAAACAAAGTATTTGTATAAAAGGCCAGTTAAGTATTCGACGAAAATAAATCGGAATTATTTATTGCAATTTTTGCTGGGAGAGAAGGTTCACTTACGATCAGCGATTGTGATCATGATAATACATGTAAAATACATTAATTTACATTAATATAATTAATTTAATCGTGTTATATATATATATATTGTTTTTAAACTTCATTTTGGCATTAATTATTGGCGCTTATTAGCATAAATTGATGAAAGAGTAGCCAAAGTGGGTAATATCATATCTTGTCCTGTTCCTTTCGCCCCATTATCATCAGTCAGGTAATAAACAGCTTCATCCACCAACGCCGAGCCCCCAACTGGATCAGGATCATGGATCCCTTCCAAAATGTGCCTATCCACTGT